>VMDR010000798.1:0-174760 GCA_007922815.1 Macrotus californicus | reverse complement strand
AGTACTTTCCCCAAGTTAGAGGTGGACACAACGTCCAGCAGCTGTTTGAGATGCAGGGTCAGGGCTCGTGAGCACTGTCCCAGCTGGGAGTGAACACGTGAAGGCTGCACGAACAGCAAGTAGAAATGGGGAGAAACACGCCATGATATGACTCTGTTTCCCGCAGGCCTGCAACCCGAAATACCCCGACTACGACCGGACAGCCTCCATCTGCACCAGCGAGAACATCAACGACACTTTGACCCTCTACCGGTGGCTGGCCAGCGCACCTGTGGGCGCCGACGGCGTGGCCAGCCCCCTGCGCGAAGTGGACTTCGACACCTACTTCACGTCGACGAAGGCGATCACCTTGGACTCCATCTACTTTCAGCCGGGCTCCAGGGTGCAGTGCGCCGCGCGGGCCGTGAGTGCCGATGGCAGTGAGGGCCTGGAGCTGCTGAGCCCGGCCGTGACCATCAGCAGAGACGGAGGTGACGTGGGGCGCTGTCCCGGGGTGCCGTGCGGCATCGTACATGTCTGATTTCTGGTTACTGATCTTTCAAACATCCCCTGTATTCCGTAATACGCTCTAAGTGCTTAAAAATGTTAGCATTTTTAAAAAAATATTCATTAGAAAACAAGTATTTATTCATTCTCCATTTTTAAACACTGGCATATAAGTGCATTGTACTGGAATTAAAAAATAAATGGCCCCGGCCGCTATGGCTCTGTTGGTCGAAGTGTCATCCCAAAAACCATTCGGTTGTGGGTTCAGTCCCCGCTTGGGGCAGGGACAAGAGGCAACTGATTGATGTTTCTCTCCCTCTCTCTCTCTCTCCCTCCCTCCCATCCCCTCTCTAAAATCAATAGGCATGTCCTCGGGTAAGGACTTAAAAAACATGAAACGGTGCCTTAAAAGGAGCCTTCCTCTTAATCAAATAGCCCAGGTGCTGAGCCCTGCCTCTGATTTCATTCCTAGCTGAATAAATGCCTATTTCCCAGGCTTTGTACAACTAGAAAGGAAATCATATATTCCCAGATGCCCTGAAATTGTAATTTAGTATCTTGATCTCTGCCGTGACATTAAAATGAAAACATCCAAATTCTTTCAAGGCAAGCATTGGAGGAAGATTTCACGTCAGAATTCCCGAGGGTCACGGGGGGAGAGAATGAGTTACAGTTTGTGATACACACACAAAGTACTGTACGCTTCACCGATTCTGCAGAGACTTCAGGTTTTGTCAAAAATGAGTGCGTGTTTAGTTTCATCAGCCTATAAATAAGTATATTTTGTAACTGGTGATAATGTATCACTCTGGAGGAACCAACAACTTCACCAAAATTGCCCTTTTTTCCTGCCGACTTTCCAGCACTCCCTGTGTCTGTTCACACTGCACGTACGTTAAAGTGACTTCGGGAGCACGCTCACGGCCTAGACCGTGCTGAACGCAGCACGTATTAAATCACTCCGAACGACAACTGGTTTTTTTTTCCCAAACTTCATAAAATACTCACATTGTCGAGAAGTGACTACTTCTCACACGGTGGTCTTCTGCTTCACGACCCCGTCTGCTCTCAGCCACGCCTTGGTCCAGGGAGGGTGTTAAAGTGCGTAGAAAAACAACAGGCCTGCTTGAAAGATGTTCTTTAGGTGCTGCCCACTGTCCACTTCTAACACGAGTACGTCCCTTCTCAGGCCTTTGTCAGCCCCGGGTGCCAGGGACAGTGGGGGCAGAGCCGTTCTCAGCCAAGCTGCGCTACGTGGGCGCCGAGGACCCCGCGCGTGCCAGCCTCATCCAGCTCACGGTCACGATGCCGCACACAGACGGTGAGTGCCTGGGGTGGACAAACCCGGGGACGGGCTCGGGGCTGCACCTCGGCCGGTTTACGTTACTGACCCCTCTGAAGAGCCAAGCAGGCAGCAAGCACTCGCTCGCTCTGCAGCTTGAGCGTCCAGTCTTTCTGCTTCGTTCAAACGTTTCTGCTTTCTGGCTGCCCAGGTTTTTTAACGTCAGACAATTTAAGCATTCTCTGAAACTAGATCAGTTTAACCCACGTTGAAACGCCATGGAACAAGGCCTTGGCCAATGTGCTGGCTTGTGTACATGGGCACAAATGGGCCTTCGGAGTTTTGAACCTGCACTTAGAGCAGAGCGTTTCGGGCCGACGCTGGTCGTCTTCGACGCGTCTTTGCTGTTCCACAGCTGTAGTTTGGGAAGTCCCTCCCAACAAAATGAGGTGAAAAATGCAACTAATGGCACAACATTTTGTGTTCCTTTCTTCCGGGTCGGGAAATGTGGCCGGAATTTGGGAGTCAGTAACTTTGCCTACATCCGCTCGATTCACTTGACACCTGAGGAAAATTGTTAACCATGACCTGGTGGCTCGCCGTGTGTCAAGTAGCTGCGGGAGAGGAAATGTTAGGTCCTCTCAGAGGTGGACTTAGCCCCCTCCTAAAAAGCTTTGTCTGCTCTTTACAAGCCTGAACCTGTGTGTGTCCGGGCGGGGGTGGGGACCAGACTGGCAGGAACCTGTGCCTCTTTACAGCAGCATGCTGGGCCCACCTTTGACCACGGGTCTGTAGGTTGGCCTTGGACATGTGGCCCTGGGGTGCAGAGAGCTGAAAAGAAACACACCCCACAAAAATGGACCTACAACAGCCAAGAGCAGGGGTGCAAGGGCCCAGTGACATCTTAGCATCCTCACGACAACAGCTTTATGTCACCGCTCTCCCGTGAACTTCCCAGGAGCCCTGGGGACCCAGAGCAGCCCTCTGAGGGTTGCCACTCTGTGGGCCTTTCTAGGACTGGTCTAGAGGTGCAGGGATGAGGAATCGTCCTCTGCCCTGGGCAGGAATGGTGACAATTACACCCCCTCACAGGCTTGCTCCCGGTGATCTCCACGAAAGAGCTTTCCAGCTTCGAGCTCACCCTGAGCCCTGACGGCACAAGGGCAGCGAACCACAGGTGCTCGAACCTCCTGGATTACACCGAGGTCAAGACCCACCACGGGTTTCTGACCGATGCCATGAAAAACCCAGAGGTGGTCGGAGAGACGTACCCTTACCAGTACAGCGCATCCCTGCGGGGGGCCAGCACCTTGCGATTCTACCGCAACCTGAACCTGGAGGCCTGTCTCTGGGAGTTCGTGAGCTACTATGACATGTCAGAGCTTCTCACCGACTGCGGGGGCACCGTCGGCACCGACGGGCAGGTACGGGTGTGTCGCGTCTGAGTGGCGGTCGCTGAGTGGGTGCCGGCTGCAGCCCCATGTGGAGGGAGAGCTGGTCAGGGTCGGGAAGCAGAAGGGACCTGTGAGGCGTGCAAAGGGTGCGGCTGTAGCTGCCCTGCTGCCTGCAGGCCTGTCTCTCTCCATCTCCCTCCCTCTCCTTCTCTGCCACCCTCCACCCACCATTCACCCAGTCGTTCACATCCACATGTCAGTGTGGGGAGGGTGAAAACGCCGTGTAACTTTGATGTGAACCGAACCCTACACCCGAACAGTGGTAGCTGCCCAAAACAAACAAATATTAGTTTATTCTCACCGACACCCTGCAGTCCACCGGCAGAACACCGAAAAGAGGAAAGTGTGCATTCGAAGCAAGATACTGCATTTCAACTAAGTATATTCACGGCCAGATCTTTCCTGCTTTCTCATGATCTATATAGTGGTTTAAAAGTACCTGATAATAGTAGGGTTCACAGCAGTCCCAGACTGGGAAAAAATCCAAACACCCACCAACGGATGAGCGGATTAACACCATGTGGTGCGTGCACACAGTAGGACGCTCTTCAGTAAGAAAAGTAGTGCAACAGGCTCCAGCACTGACGGTGAAAGACGCCGTCACAAAGACCGGGTGTTGTGTGGTTCCCTTTGTAAGGAATGTGCAGAACAGGCGAATCCACAGGGACCGAGGGTCAGCTGGTGGCTCCGTGCCTGGCGGGGGCTGGGAGGGGTGGTAGTTAAGGTACTGGCTGCTAATGAGTAAGCATTCCCTCTTCCTTTTGGAGGTGGTGACAATGTCCCCAAGTGAATAATGGTGACAGTCACACGACTCCCTCAATACATTAAATGCCATCGATTTGTCCGCTGGAAGGAGATTATAGGGTCTCTGACCTGTGTCACAAAGCTGCTACGGAGCTACGGGCGAAGTGTAGCAGCTCCAAATAATGCCATCTGCCTTAGGACTGGGCGCCACGCCTTCTGCATGGCAAAGGAAGCTGGCATAGCAACGACTCTCTCATGGCTTCACAATTAACGCTGTCTTTGTCCCCAGCGGTGCCTCAGCCCCACAGCTGGCGAAAGCAGCAGGCGGCTTGTGCGCAGCGAGGGCCGCGGAGTGAGCGCGCGGGCCACCCTGACGGGTGCGATTTCCCGTTTCAGGTCCTAAACCTGGTGCAGTCCTACGTGACGCTGCGGGTCCCGCTGTACGTGTCCTACCTGTTCCACTCCCCCGCGGGGCCGAGGGGCTGGCAGCACTTCGACCTGAAGGCCGAGCTGCGGCTGACTTTCGTGTACGACACGGCCATCCTGTGGGACGACGGCATCGGCAGCCCCCCGGGGGCGGAGCTCCAAGGTGGGGTTCGCACCTGGGAACACACCTGGGCGCACTGCTCTGGAGGCGTTTTGACAGCTAAAAGCAGTAGAAGCAACTTTTAGGGCATTTATTTTCATGTTCAACATTTTCGGATAACTTTATTCTTGTCATGAGAAAACTTTTTTGACTACATCCTATCAGGGGCTCGAGTCTTGCGCAGCTGCATGACTGTTGGATATGATGCCCGCATTTCCTGCGAACCTAACTGTCCCAGTGCGCCGAGGTGACTAGGTGCAGGGCATCACCTTACTCTGCGTTACTTTTTATGAGCAGAGGGAAAACACTGTCCACAGTTCCATCTCAGATCTGCCGCCTGAAACCAGTTAAAAGTACCTGAAAGCCATGTGTAAGATACCGTGTTCATCCTGAGCAATTACTGCAGATTATTTGACATATCTTAATTCCATATTCCGTCTTCTGCCTCTCCCATCACTCGGAAGGCCTCTGATAACACCCTTTGGCTAGAACACTCAGAGATGAGGCGGATGTGGGCTCAGTTCTGGAAGCAACCGTGCACCCACGCAGCCCCTGGTCACCGACCTTTCCGCTCTGGTGTGCGCTGCCCTTGCAGGCTCTCTGTACCCAACCAGCATGCGCATCGGAGAGGATGGCTGCTTGGTCGTGAACTTCAAGACGGAGGCTCAGTTCCACGGCTTGTTCGTGCTCTCGCATCCGGGTAAGGCCCGCGCCGCACTCAGAGCCACGGCCCATACCGCGCGTGGGGTGGGTCTTTCCGTGCCCGCCCATGTTTCGGAGGGCTTCCTCCGAGCGTGGCGCCCTGCCTTGCCGATGAAGCGCATGTGCGCCGTTATCTGCGTGAAGGCCCCTCCTTGTCCGGCTGCACCTCACTCTGCGGCGTTGTCATTGTCTGCGGAGGCCTTCAGAGAAAACACAAAACGGTCGAAGTCAACTGAAAGGAAAGCTCTACTGAGCCTATTTTAGATGACAGATTCCTTAGATAAAGAGCATACTCCATTGTACAAAAACAACTGAATTTTAACTTATTTGTCCAGCAAAAACGTCTGTGTTCACAGAGGTTTGGTAGGCACTGCAGGACACCTTTACTCCAGCCAGAAGCATCCCGTCTCTGTCGTCCCGAAGTTCCAGACCTGTTAACTGGTGACCTTTAATTAGTGGCCACGTGATGTGACGGACTTGGGATGTGAACATCAATTAGGTAGCAGTCGCTCAAGTTCCAGGTCAGGGCCTCTCTTAACAGAAAGGACATTTCATTCAAAATAATTTGTTCGCTCTGTTACTGAAATGGTTTGCAGATCTTACCGATGTGCCCACTGCTGCCGGGTTGTGGTGAAATAGTTCACTCGTGGCCTTCTCTGTCCTTGTTTTCCTGGGGCAGCGCTCGGCACAGGGGAGAAGAGGGCTGGACATTCAGGAATGGAAAACGCATCCATTGTCTTTTTATGAGACTGAACTACAAGAAGTACGGAACCAAAAATAAAACATTTTTTATTGCAATTCTCGGTTCTGGAGAATGAGGATTTCGTAGGCTTTACAGTTCCCGTCCACACGTCTGCCTTCCTAGTGGACAGAGCCTCTGTCTGGACGTGATTGTGGGCAGGTCTGCGTAAAAACAGACTCCACATGTGACTGGGGTCGCCCAGCTGGGTGGGTGCCGCAGACAGGAAGTTCAGCTAACCGCCTCGGTGCCCAAGCGGGGCCTTCCCCGCGGGCTTTGCCCCACTGGACGGTAGCCTTGAACTCTTTGAGCCCCTCGGCACACTTGTCGCTTGGCAGGTTGCACAGTGGGAAAAGCTGAGTCGGGAGCCTGAAGGCGCACGATCTCGCTGCGGGATCGTGGGAGAGTCACGCAGTTTCTCTCTCTCTGCAAAATGGGAACAGTGCCCTGCTGCCGCGTAGGCTCGCGATACGGATAAAAGCAAATGACGTATCAGAAAGTACCTGTGAGACCCCCAACTGTCACGCCCTGTCTTTAACCGCCACGCCCTGGTTGTCCCCGGCACCTGTCCAGCCTCCCTCACCAGCTCCGCGGTCACGTCGGCCAGCCACCCCAGCCTGACCTTCTCCCTGCGCCTCCTGAGGAGCGAGCCAACCTTCAGCCAGCCAGCCCAGCAGTGGAGCTTCGTGTCTGACCTCGCGGTGAGTGACCATGCCTCTCACCCGGGCCTCCTCTCCGGGGACCTCTGACCGCGTCCCCGGTTCCCCCATGCCCTCCCTCTTCCCCACAGGTGCGTGACTACTCCGGCAGCTACGCGGTGACACTGCTGCCCTGCACCGCGCCGTTGCATCAGGGGTACCGCCTGCCGGTCACCTGCAGCCCCGGAGAGCCTGTCACCTTTGACCTTGACATCCGATTCCAACAGGTGCGTCTCCTGGAATTATTTTCCTGAGACTCGTAGAATCCCACTTTGTTATTTGTTTGGTTTGCTTTTATCCGTTAGAAAAAATTCGCACAAGGACTTGAATTCCTGCATCCTGGGAGGGAAGAAGGAAGTCAGAGAGAGAGGGAGGGAGGGAAGGAGGGATTGCCCTTCGTCTGTGTTGATTCAGTCTATAAAATCCGCAATGTAAGAGTAGGAAGGGGTATTTTCTCCTTATCTCTCCCCGGAGTTTGCCGCCTTATAGATTTGGGAATTGCCCCCGGAGTTCTTCTGCTCGTCTTCACCTTGTTTTCGGTCTCCATGAAGAATAAATATCCTGTAGGTCATGCCACCTCAAAATACCTGATTGCCACATATTCCAAGAAATGTGATGGCACTTTGTGTCCAAGACTTTTCACGGAACGTTGGCCTGCCACAGACCGAGATAGGTACCAGGCCCTGCTGTGTCTGGGGAAGCAGAGGAAGTGCGCTCTTTAGCGTCCTTCAAGAGAAAGCATCACCCGGCCAGTTTGCCTTCTCAGGAGGGACAGAGCCAATGTCACAGTTCCCTGAGTTGGTTCGGTTGGACCTGAAGGTTGCCCCGTGTTTAGTATTTCACGTGTCCGCATACAGCAAATGTATCTGTGCGTGATGTGTGCGCGCCCAGAACCAGCAATAGCACATAAGAGGGCCTTTACTCTTGGTTTTAGGTCAGTGACCCCGTGGCGGCAGAGTTCAGCTTGAACACCCAAATGTACCTGCTCTCCAAGAAGAGCCTCTGGCTGTCTGATGGGTCCATGGGATTCGGGCAGGAGAGTGATGTGGTCTTTGCAGAAGGTATCGCTTTGCAGACGGGAGGCCTGCACTGTGCGTTACACATCGTATCTGAGCTTTGCTTTGTTGGGATTGTGTTTAAGGGGGACACTGTACCCCCTTGTACGGTTTTGAGAATATACCTGGATCTCTGTCACTGTGGCGGGACTGGGTATGTGTCACTGGGCAATTCTGTTTCTGGAGAAGGGAATCTCTGTTTTCCTTACCTCAGTGATTTTTGGAATAAGTTTGGGTTGTTTTTTTTCCTGAATGTATTTTCAAGCTTTACAAACTCAGATGTTGCAGCCACGTGGGGTTGTCAGCGCCACAGGGGCCAGCAGTGTGGCTTTCTCGTTCGGCACCTGGCCGAGTATCCCGCACCTCGGGTCGGAGCTCAGCAGGGAGTGTCCTTAAACCCTCTTTCACAACCAGATGAAGCTCATTCAGCTTTTTATTGATTTTTTTTAGTGTTAGCCTATACTGTCTTAGTCTGCATCTTGCCGACTAATTTATTTATGTAAACTGGACGTTCACCAGGTGAGATGATACAGAGGTTAAGTTATAGCCAAGAGTTGAGGTCATTTCCATGGCTGGCTGGTCACACGAGATTCAACACATGTTGAGTCCCCTGTGGTCATTCTGCAAAGCTGCCACACCTAAGTGACCCAGATCCGGGAGCGAACACCGAAAGGCCTCTGACACTTGACGCCACACTAAGAAGAGAAGGAAGTTCTCTCTAGTGTCATCATTGTCATCAGAAATCGCTCCCAGCGTCATGTAGACCCGCCTCACCACAGCCCCGGGATGACGCGTCTGCCTCTCTGTGCCAGGTGACATCATCTATGGCCGCGTCATGGTGGACCCCGTCCAGAACCTGGGCGACTCCTTCCGCTGCAGCATTGAGAAGGTGTTCCTGTGTGCTGGGGCCGATGGCTACGTCCCCAAGTACAGCCCGAAGGACGAAGAGTACGGCTGCCTGGCCGACTCGGCCTCGCTCCTGCACAGGTTCAAGGTTGTGGTAAGTGTGGACTGCCGCCAGGATGCAGGACCCTCCTCCCACGACCGTGGAACTGCCGCTCTGGAGAACCACCAGAGGATCAGCTGGACAGAGCTCCTATGACTCAGGACACAAAGAAGGAGCCACAGGGAGGCTGGCGGGGGGCAGAGACGCAGAGCAGGCTGGTCCCACACCAGGGGCGGTGGTTAATAGGGAAGGTGCCCTGGTCGGGTGGATCAGTTGGTTGAGTGTCGTCCCACAAAGCGAAGAATAGGGAAGGGTATCTTGGCTATCCAGGGCCCCCTGGGGGAGAAAGGGGTGCCAGCCCCACACAACCACCAGCCCAGAGCACCAGTGTCAACAGAGGAGCCCCCACAACAGGAGGCCATGAAGTTAGCAGGAATTCCTGCCAGGCGGACCGAGGGCTACCGCAGCCCCCCGTGAGCTGTCCTTTCTAAGGGCCCATGCGCAGACTCACTTGCTCACACTCACCAAAGCGCCAATGAAGGGACAGGGACGTGTGGGAATGGTGTAGCTGTAGGACAGGGGCTGGAGAGACAGAGCTTCTGGAGACAGAAGTGCCAGCAGGCATCGCTGTCCCTTGCCACGCCCTCCCCCACACAGCCGGCCGGTGCAGGGCGGCACCAGCTCCAAGTCTCCATTAACCTAGTGTCACCGCCAGCCCCACCCAGCTCACCCACATTTTTTTTTAAAATGGCCAAAGGACCTGAATAGACACTTCTCCAAAGAGGACATACAGATGGCCAACAGACATATGAAAAGATGCTCAATGTCACTAACCATCAGAGAGATGCAAATTACAACCACCGTGAAATATCACCTCACACCTGTCAGAATGGCTGTCATCAATAAATCCACAAACCAGGGGCTGGCGAGGAGGTGGAGAAAACAGAAAAATCTAGGGACACAGAGAACATTTGACAGTTTCCAAAGAGGAGGGGCTGCAGGGAACGGGCGAACAAGTGAAGGGATTGAGAAGCACAAATTAGCGGCCACAGAACAGTCTCGGGGACCAAGCACAGCCCTGGGCATAGCCACATCCGGCACCAGGTGGGTGCTGGGACCACTGAGTAAGATGTATAAGTGTCCAGCTGCCCTGCGTACACCTGAAACTCTAATGTAACATCGACTGTAGTTAAAAACCAAATGTTTTTAATTGGGGTGAGGGCTTCGACCCAAACCATGAACTAGGTACATATTCAAAGTTAAGCATTTTTCTCTCAACTTTAACACAATAGCACCTTTTCAAATGAAACTAAAGGGTGACGTTCTGTGGTCATTTGTACTTTTCCGAAACTGCCAGGACGACATGCTGAGCTCCCCGAAGTTGGCATTTTCCACAGCAGCTCTCCTTTTCTTTATTGTTTCAAGGACAAAGCACAGCCAGAGACACAGGCCACCAGTTTTGGAAGCATCCTATTTAACGCCAAACTGGCGGAGGACGACCCGGAAGCTGCCCTGTTAGTGAGTCAGCCGGGATCCGATGGATTCAAAGTGGACTCGACACCCCTCTTCCAGGTGGGCCAGCGACAAGCTCACCTGCAGTAGCTGTGGGGCCGCACGCAGGTTACTCAGCGTCTGAACGCCTCTGCTGGCTCAGCGGCGCACGGCAGGGCTAGGTAGATTGCATTTGGCATTGAGGGACGCAGGTAAACCACAACTAGCCATACCGGGCCCTGGGTGAGCACTCCGTAAACCCCAGCTGCTCTGATTTGTACTGATGTGCTTGTTTAAGCCCTAAAGACCCCGGTTCAGCACAGAAGGAGTCCCAGTCAGATGGGCGGGCACTCGGCTTTTCCCGTTCCAAAGCTCCCTCCTGGTGACTCCTGGCGACCGTTTCCATGAGAGTGATCTCGTGGGAGCTGCTGGACTCGGACCAACAGCTGGGCACAGCCTCAAGGACCTTGTGAGCCAAGATAGAAAACCGTAACCTACGGGTGGACAGGGGCAAGGGACACAGGGAGCAGACAAAGGAGGCACATTCAGAGATGGGGTCACACTGAATCCTTGGGCAACAGAGCGCTTTCTAGGGCAGTTACTGAAAAGTGTTCAGACAGAGTGGGGTGGAGCGATGGATGCAACTGAAAGAGAGAATCTCTTTTTAAAGGTTCTATTTATTTATTTATTTTTAGAGAGGGGGAGGGAGGGAGGGAGGGAAACATCAATCTGTGATTGCTCTTGCATGGCCCCCCACTGGGGACCTGGCCTGAAACCCAGGCATGTGTCCCAACTGGGAATTAAACCGGCGACCCTTTGGTTCGCAGACTGGTGCTCAGTCCACTGAGCCCCACCAGCCGGGGCTGAAGGGAGAATCTTAAGGAGGCACATTTGTTGGTAGGAAGAAGCGTGTGCGTGTACATATATGTTTGGCTTTGTTGTT
Organism: Macrotus californicus; assembly: GCA_007922815.1. Classification (NCBI taxonomy): domain Eukaryota; kingdom Metazoa; phylum Chordata; class Mammalia; order Chiroptera; family Phyllostomidae; genus Macrotus; species Macrotus californicus. The sequence goes on along the minus strand of VMDR010000798.1, from coordinate 163,634 downwards.
ACTGTTAACTCTCAAAGCATGTGACCTCTTCTAAACCCCAGAGGCTCTAAAGAGCCGACAGAAAATCCCTTCTTTCCCCTGGTCCTGAAAAAGCAGACAAGTTCCCTCCAGTCCTGTGGGTAAATGTGCAGCAACACACACCAGAAATGAGACCTGGGTCCCAGAGGTCTGAGTTCTAGTCCTGCCTCTGCCGCTCCCTAGTCGTGGGTGACGAGGGCGCGTCACTTAACTGCTGTGCGTTGGTGGGGAGTCCGGCGTCTGAAGTTCTCCCCAGGCGGACACTAGGCCCGCACGTCACAGACGACCAACACCTGCCCGCACAGCCTCCCTCAACGGCCGCACAGGACACTGTGCGGCAAGCCTGGCACTCGCCGCACGGGCACCGCCGTGTTTAGGTGGGCTAACCCCACAGGCCGATCAAATCAGCGCCTGTTACCTCAGCCACCGGCTTCTCCTGGAGACGGTCAGGACCCAGGTTGTGCAGCTACCGTTTTTCTGACAGAGTTGTGTCTTCCAGGTCGCGGTGGGCCGAGAGTGGTACGTACACGCCATCTACACGGTGAGATCGAGAGACGGTGCCGCCGGCGGCATCGGCAAGAGGAGCGTGGAGCGGCAGCACCACTGGGTCGCAGCGGCCCCGAGCGGGGGCAGGAGGAGGGCCAGACGCACCCCCCCGCTGGTGTGGGAGATCGGGGCGGAAAGCGGCCGGGGGACGGACATCCAGCACATTGTCCTGGACCGCGCCCGCAAGAAGCAGGTCCCCGAAGGACGAGTCCCTGCAGACAGCGCCCTGCCCCAGGAGCCCCGTGGCCCCCTCCCGGAGGTCAGCCTGGCCGTGGTCACGGGCGGCCTCACCGTGGGGCTGCTGGCCCTGGGCCTCAGTGCCATCGCCGCCGCCCTGCTGTGCAGGAGCAGGGGCCGGAGGAAGGAGCCCCCCCAGGGCTCGGGCAGCAGCAGGGAGCCCATGATGCCCCCGCAGAGTGGCCCTCACAGCGACAGCTCTGAGGTGTGATGGCCGCAGTGACAGGCACCCATCCCTCAGGGGCCTCTGACTTGAAACACTAGAAACCCAAATGCTCCTGGAGGTGGCAGAGGACCGCGGCCTTGGGTGCCCAGCTGCCTGCAGGAGCTGACTGTGCTTTGACTGAGTTCTGTGTGCTCTTCACACCTCAGGGGACAATCTGGACCTCGGACCGCGTCCCTCCTCCTGCCCGGGAAGCGCAGCCCGGAGCCCACACGCACGCAGAGCTCGGGCAGCAAGGGACGCCCTTGTCCTCTGCACGGTGCAGGTGCATTTATTCGCAGGTGCTGACAAGCCTCTGAGAAGTTCCGCGGCTCATGGTCATTACACACGAAAAGGTGTAATTATCACATGGTTTCCCGGTTTATTCCTGGAAGAGGTTCAGTTGGGAGTCTGGGGGCATAATGAACACACTGATGATCGCGACAAGCTTTCTACTAGGGGAAGGCAGCAAAGCCCACAGAGCGCCCGGGGGAGGGAGTGGAAGGGAAGTTAGAGGGAAAGGAACTCACTCACTTGCCATCGAATCACTTCTTATCTTCATCAGACCCTCCTTGTTGAACGTGCTCATTTAATTTTAGATTTTCCCAAAGAACAGGTTACGGGGAGAAGAGACAGGCGGATGGAGACGGCTCTGATTTGGTGTGATGTGGGAAACAGTACTGACCTCTTGCATGATATTGTACCTTGTTGGTGCTCAGTATTTATGGGAACTGAGAGGGTTGGTGACAATTTGATGACAAAGAGGTGCCATAGAGATAGAGTCACATCTTCAAGACAATGTTCTCTGAGAACTGAGCCGAGGCCTTTTCAGTGTTGAACCCACAGATGACAATGAGCAGCATCAGCATTCGGAGCAAGAACGTGCTTGTTAATAGAACACGTCGAAGCAAGGTGCTCCTGACACGTCCTTCACAGAATGAAAAGAACAGGCTAACAGGTGACACGTGGGGTTCAGCCTCAGAGCAGCGTGGTCACAACCGTGTCCGGGACTTCAGTTGCCCGCAGGACATTACCAGAGCCTCTAACCAGCCTCCGCTCCAAACCTGTCACCCAGAGACGGTCTTGGTGGCGGCCAGCATCATTGGTCCCATTCTTCTTTGACCCGAAAGCAAGGTTCAGTATCGCTCTCTGGCATCTCCTGCTGAGTAACCAGCGCACAGCATCCCTCTCAGGTTCTAAGTCCATAATTCGCAACGCCGCGCACCGCGGTGAAATCCAAGGGCTGGACCGCGTGAACTTTTGTGGCAAGCCTCCCCATTGCCTTCCTGGAAAACATGCTTTTCCGCCAAAGGGCAGAAACCGTGGCCAGAAAGGGCCAACGTCCACAGTTAGATCTCCCGTCTTTGAAAGGCTGGTGAAAGATCTGCAAGCACCAATGCGGCCGGGGGACCATTCTCGCTGCCTGGGATCCATCCCTCTCACCTGCCGTGTGGCCTGCACAGGGCACGGAGGCAGATTTGTCTGCGTCTGCGACCATCCACAGTCCCCTCGGAGAACCCGAGGCTCCCCTGGGGCAGGGAGAGCGCCGGAAACTGCCTAACGCTTGCCGCTCCTCTTTCGGGCAGCTCTGCACCTCACGTTCAAAGTCTTTGTGGAGAGCAGAGCAGACCAGTGACTCCGACCGCTGTGCTGCAGGAGTGTTTACAATGTGCAGCACCTGACCCTCAGGCAGCACCATGGACCCCTCTTCCCTTCAACTGGCCAGTTAAACCGTGGCAGCAGCCAATACAACAATAGCCGAATGAATCACAATTGTACCTATTTTTTTGGTCAGACCAGCAAAATATATATTGTTGGGTGTGCCGCAGAATTTGAGAAGCGTACGTGCCATGAGATGACAAAGGGTGAACATCGCTGGAGCAGGCTGTAGTGCCCTTCCATTGGGTCACCCGCCACTCAGAGATCCCCCACGGACTTACATAAACAGAAAGTACTGGCCCTGGCCGGTGTGGCTCAGTGGGTTGAGCGCTGGCCTGCGAATCACAGGGTCGCCAGTTCAATTTCCACTCACACGCCTGGGTTACGGGCCACACGCCTGGGTTACAGGCCAGGTCCCCAGTGAGGGGCGTGCAAGAGGCAACCACACACTGATGTTTCTCTCCCTGTTTCCCTCCCTTCCCCTCTAAAAATAAATAATATCCTTAAAAATAATAATAACCCCAGAAGGAGGAATGTTAAAGTAATAATAATGCAAAATACAGTGGCATTTAGATTTTAAAAGTCAGAAATTTCACTTCTGCTACTATTTTGAAATATTAATGTAGTGTTGACTTAGAAACCAATTTAGTCTTTTAGTAAGAAAAAGAAAAAAATATTTTTAAAGATGCATATGTTTTACAAGTTTGAAATTTCTGTAACTGCACTAATTTGAAAACAGGTGTGTCATGGTTCTTTAAAACTCCCGTTTTTCCGGCCACGCCGGCAAGAATAAAGGGATGGAAGCCGGTCAGCAGGTGTCTTCACTGAGCGCTCGTCAAAGGGCGGGCCACAGACGCTCGGCCAGTCCGCCTTGCCACGCCTAGGGAGCTGTGCCTACGGCAGCTACCACACACACGCAGGCACGCCTGAGTATGAAAATAACCACACGTCTTACTTTCATAAAAAGATGACCTTAAGGACGTAGTTTTAACAGAAATGGCCCAGATGAAGATTTTCAAGAAGGTCAACACAAGGTCACTGAAAACACAGTCGTGGGAGTTCCTTTGACTTTCCTTCAGAGGTTCGTGAGTTTTCTTAAGATGTTTTCCCTAAAATCGATTTTGAGATTGCCCAGTAATGACGTAGAAATTTTCAGAAAAGTTTGCCCACAGGTTCAAAGTGTCCCTTGCCCTCTATCCCTCCTTATTTCCACACCCTTTCATGGTAAGAACAAAAGGCTGAGATTTGGGTAGTTATTTTCATTTCAATAGGAGTTTTTAAAAGAGAAGTGCATGGTGTGTTCCTACAGCTTTGAGTAGAAAGATTACACAGAAAATTGTTTTATTAAGTTTACTGGGGAGACATTGATAATATTATGTCAGTTTCCAGCGCACGATTCCGTTTTGCATCATCTAGGTATTGCGTTGTGTGTGCACCGCCCAGAACTTCTCAGCAGCAAAGAGAGCTGGTTCTCTCTCTTGAACTAAAGTTGATAAAACAAAATGTACTGAGGCGAGGTTCTCTCTTTCGATTTAATCTTTTGGCAGAAAAATCCAAATATTGAATTTGCAAACTTTAAGCAAGAAGTTTTTGTTTTCCTATCTTTTAAAGTGCATTGATTTCCTTTCCCTGATATTTGTGTGTATTTTTTTTAGTATTGTGTTTTCCTGAAGAACAACAAAAACTGCTCTTAAAATGACTCCTTCCTTTCCCTGCTCTTTCTCCTTTCTTCTCCCCCCGTCTCTCTCTCTCTCTCTCTCTCTCTCTCCCTCCCCCCCTCCCCCACCATCTCTCTCTAAAATCAGTGAAACCTATCCTCGGTTGAGGATTACAAAGTAAAAAATTGGGGACCTAGGTGGGTCAGAAATGAGCGCTAGACTCAGAGTCAGTATAATTTACTAAAAGATTCACAACCTGTGGATTGGGCAGAAATCCTATCGATATAACACGGTTCCAGGGGAAAGAGGCTGTGAACCCAGGGCAGACTGCGACTCCCGTCTGCGTAGCCGGCCTGTGTGTGAGGGGAGCGTGAGGAGGGCTGTAAACCCTGGTGCGGGGGGCTGAGGGGGCAGCTGCATGGAGAGGATGAGTGAGTGTGCCCACACGCGTACCTGCTGCCCCAGCCCTGGATGCAGTGCGAAACCCCACCTTCCAGGACCCAAAGGTTTGGAATTGAAGCCAGAAAGGGAATGGGAGGCTCTACCCTCTCCGCTTCCCACTCCCGGAGGGTCCCCAGACAGGGCCTGGCCCCAAGTGAGCAGGTCTGCCTCGGGCAGCTGGTCGTGTGTAGTTCCTGACATCGATCAGGAAAGATTTCACAGCACGAGTCCCAGGGGCTGTGAGGGCACGTTTATTAATACTGGGGACAAAGACACAAGGGGGGCCTCACATAGAAGAAGCAACAGGGGAGCCCAGGTGGGGCTGCCTCAGCTCACTGGGAAGGAAGTCAGAGAACAGGGGGCCTTGGGAACAGGTTCTGGGGGGCTGCCTGGGACGAGCTGCTGCTGCCCATTGCTCACCTGGTTGCAAGTCTTGGGGGTCCCTTAGAGTTTAGGGGATACGGGCCTGTGGGGAAGGAAGAGACAGAGGGGAGAGGAGGGGAAAGGTATAGGTGGGCTCCTGGGAGGGGAGGGAGATCTAGCTGGTCCTCCTAGAGCACGGGCGGCAAACACGAGGCCCACGGCCAAATCCTGCCCTCCACCTGGTTTTATTCGGCCTGTCACCTTTTTTCTACCTGGTGGCGGCGCCAAGCTCCTTGCCTCTAGTTAAGGGGTAATTACATTTATACAGTCCTAAAGTCACATTGGGCCCTTTGAAGGCCACTGCGAGGCTGATGTGGCCCCCGGTGAAAGTGAGTTTGACACCCCTGAGTCCTAAAGTTTTTAAGAGTGGAGATCTTCAGGGTGGACCTCAATAGAGCAGTCAACAGCTCTCCAGGTATGTCCTCTTAGGGGCATGGCCTCCACTGATTGGTTGGTTGGTGGGTCATTAGTCGATGCAGCTGGTCCAGATCAGCCTGGGCATCTCCTATCTGGTCCTACTGCGTTTCCCGGCCTGGAGCTGAGACACACCTGAGGCCGAGATGTTGTCCCTGGCGGGAAAGGCTAGTTTTGCCCCCTGCCAGGCACTGGGCTTTCTGACCAGGCACCCTCTGCCCCTGGCTATAAATTGCTCAGCCAGTGTATTCAGCTCTGTCTCAGTTTCCCTGTTCCGCTTGCCAAGGAATTTCCCCAGCTTCCTACAAGGACTTTGAAGCCTGGCTTTAAATCCTAACCCCACACCCACTGGCTGAAGGACCTTGGATGGGTTATTTAACCGGTTGTCAGCACTTTCTTGTCTGCATGATCAGGGTATGTCTCGGCGTCCATAAAGGGCTGGGCACCGTGCAACACACACAGCGGACACTCAATAAATGGACATGAAAAAATTGCAGCCCATTGCTCGAAACAGACCCCAAAAGAAAACTGCACCATGCCAGCAACATAATCTCTGACAACAATTTTTAATATTTTTTAAAGATTTTATTTATTTTTAGAGAGACAGGGTGGGAGAAGAGAGGGAAATATCAATGTGTGGTTGCCTCTCATGCACCCCCTACTGGGGACCTGGCCCACAACTCAGTCCTGTGCCCTGACTGGGAATCGAACCAGCGACCCTTTGGTTCACAAGCTCGCACTCAACCCACTGACCTACACCCGCCAGGGCCAAAACAATTTTTTCAGTTCATCACATCTACAATCTATGACTTCTTTATTTTTAACCGCGTTTTGTTTTTGTTTTTGGAGGGGGTAGAGTTTACAATCATTGATCACTGGCGGCTCTTCGAATTAGCCGCGGAGTGACCCCATCCACAGGGTGAGGACCTCCCAGTTATCAACCGAGGAAACAAGCTGGGTGGAGCCAGAGCCAGACCTCCGGGCCTCCCGGCAGAGAGCTGAGTGCAATCTGCCCTAGGGAACATGTGTGCCTTTTTATTTATTTCAAAGATTTTAGAAGGGAGGGAGGGAGAGGGAGAGAAACATCACTGTGTGGTTGCCTGTCGCGCACCCTCCCCACCAGGGACCTGGCCCGCAGCCCCAGGCGCTGTCCTGGCTGGGAATCAAATCAGAGACGCTTTGGTCCCAGGCCGGCGCTCAATCCACTGAGCTACACCTGCTCTGGCTCGCATGACCTTTTTAAAAAGTCACAGTAAAACGCTTCCACCTGCTCAGCAGAGGTAGGACACCTGTTCCCTGACACCTGAAATCTGGGTTTTCCGTTTCTGGCAGACTTGACGGACAGCAGTGCTGCTCGGTAGCGGTAGATGGCGCCAGAGACCACGTCATGCAGCCAACGCTCCACGCACCTGCCTCAGGGGCAGGGGGCGTGCGGGCCTGCCCTGGGGCCCGAACCCAGAACTCAAAGGCCCCGGTGGGTCCCGGCCATCCCCGAATCTCCTGTGACTGAGGCCAAAGGCCTAACATCAGGACTCGACGGTTCCCTCCAGGGGCATGGGAACTTCGTTCTGAGTCTTGATCGGGTTTCCGGGACCGGAGAGAAGTGAGGGTTTGCTCCTGGATGCTGACGTTCTGTGTTCCCACGTCCTGCGTCCGACGTCCCCCAGCATTTGCTCCCAGATGATCTTGATCATCAAAGGGGGACGTGGTGATTCATAGCTCCGTTTCTCTTGCTCGTTGCCCTGGCACTACTTTGGGCCGTCTATTTGTAGTACTTGGAGAAGTGCAGAGAGCCTGGCTGGCTCAGTAGATGGATCACGGGTTTGATTCCCAGTCAGGGCACATGCCTGGCGTGTGCAAGAAGCAACCACACACTGATATTTCTTTCTCTCCCTCTTTCTCCTTCCTTTCTCCCCTTTCTCTTAAAAATAAGTAAACAAAATTTATATAAAAGAGCCCTGCTCTTTCCCCTCCCCCTCCCACCCCTCCTGCTCTGCACACAAACACACACAAAAAGCAGAGGTGAATGATATAAATATTTTACTAAAAAAATTCTGAGAAGGCGATGAGGGGGGATCCCCCAAATTAAACTCATCGCCTCCACACAACGATGTATCGCTCTTTCAAGTGCATGTGCTCTGTCATTGTCCCCCCCAGAATCCTCTCTCCCCCCCTTCCACCCCTTCCAGCTTTCTCCCACCTTCATGTCCTAGCAGTTCAGCCCTTGAATTTGGGCTTCATCCTCCTTTGACAAAACAAAACCTTGCATTTTTGTTGCTGGAGGATGGAGACAGGGCAGGTCTGCCACAGCACGGCCAGGAAACAGGGTTCTTCTGTGGGGTCACAGGAGAATTTTGGGGACACACACAGGATTTTAGGCAGTAGTGGGTCACTCTGTGGCTCCATAATTGTAAGATTCATCACGTTGTTGTGTGAAGTTAGTGCTTGTCCATTTGCAGTGCCATGTCACACTGGAAATCAGCCACAATGCGCCTATTTAGACTATTTTAAAGTTTTTATAAATAATGCTGCCATGGACGTTTTTGTCACATGTCTCCTAGTGTATGTGCACAAGTTTTCCTGGGCCCTAACATCAAAGCATTCATGGTCAGAAATGGGATTAGTAGATTTTATGTCCATGTTTGCACAACTGGGGTACACAATTTTGCAAAGTTGCTATCCAGAGTGGTTTGTTTCGATTCAGTCCTCTACCCACCTTGCCCACCTGTGCCCACCTTGCCCACCTGTGCCCACCTTGCCCACCTCACTGATGCACTTGTGTGGCTAGAGCTTTCCAACAATGTAGAGGCATAAATCATGATACTCCCAATTTAATTTTCCCCAAGCTTTAACGAGGCTGAACAATTTTTGCATGGCTCTTTATAATGCATTGTTTCTTTTCTATGAATTGCACACACGACGTTTGGTCTTTTTGGCTTTCCCTTCACTTACTGACTTCTGGGTTGTCTTTATATATGCGTATGCACACTCTGTAGGTATTCATACTTCCTCACTACTTATCTGCCTTGACACTTGACAGATACCTGAGCGGCAAATACATTCTCGTAGCTGTGGCTTGTCTTTCACCATTTCAATGCTGTGTTTTATATATATGTGTGCATATTTATGTATATAATGTATTGACCTTGGAGGCACCATTTCCCACGTTCGTTTTGGTTTTCCGTGGGGATCTCAGGTCAGAACAGATTTCTAGGGCTGCTGTGCTGAGGGCGGGCTGAGCTCCGCAGGGCTGTTCCCTCCTCTTCAGTCACTTCCACCGTCTCACGTCCAGGTTGCTCTCCCAGCTGCCCAAGTCGACTCTGAGGACTGGGGCGCTGCGGGCGGGCCTGTGTGCACACATCCCAAGTAGTCAGCTGCTTCGCAACAGTCACACTGGGACTCTCTGTGGGACCACCGCTCATCCTGAGGGGCCCCCTCAAACTCCTGCAGAGTTCCTTAGTCACCTGAGAAGACCCAAAACTTGAGCTGGAGGGAAAAAACACCCCGTCTGTTTGGAGTGGAAGAAGTTTGGATTCTTCAGGACGACGGGTCTTGTTCACTGAAAAGCTGGAATTAGAGCCAGCTGCCCACTCCCATCCTTGCGTGCCACGGTGGCAGTTTTCCAGGACCAGCTCAAGCCCAGTCAGGCCCTCAGCCCCAAGGGACCCTGGATCCTAGGAGCAAAATTGCCCTTTGTCTCCCCGAAGACACAGCCCTGCAGCCTCCCCAGGGAGGGACCCGGGGCACCAATCTCCGAGAAGACATGGCTAGCAGCCTGTCACCCTCAGGTTGAGCTCAGCGAGCCACTGAGAGGTCAAAGCTGAGGTGAAGCCCTGGAGGGCCTCTGCCTGCCTGGCAGCAGCAGCTGGAGTGTGGCCCCCTCTCGGCCTCCTGGTCCCAGAGAGGCCACCCTGCCTGGGTGCTGGTCTGCAGGGAGACATCACTGAGAGCCCCCCACCCCGCCCCACACCAGCTCGCCCACAAGGACACCTACGACAAGATGACCCGTCGGGGCTGTCATGCTGGCCTGCACCCCATGCTGCCCACGGCCCCAAGACGTGTGGCCACCCCAACCACCTGCACCCTAAGGAGGAGGTAAAATGAGGCCCTTTCAACCCCCTCCTCAGCCCTCCTGCCTGAACCCCACGGCCCTGGGGCCTCAGTGCAGCTTCCCTTCAACTGACTGAGCAGCAAAACAGCAAAGACTCTCCCAAATTCACCCAGTGGGCCCCTGCTGGGACCCAGAGCTGGATTCGAGCTCGTGGGGTTGGGGGCGCCCTACTGGCTGTGCCACTTGACCATCAGGGAAGGAATGTCGGCAGGAACAAGCCTCCTAAGTTTATTTGCGCAGAATCGGTGACAGTGGCCAGGAAACAACATTCTCGGAGGATGCCAGTGCAGCAGCTGATGTCACACGTCCCAGCACTAGGAGACGCTGCGAGGGGGCCCAACGGCCTTCGCTTTGCTGGAGGCAGGCGCGCGAGGCGGAGAAGGCAGAGCCGGGATCTCTGAGCGCAGAGAGGACGCGGAGCGAGGAGCGCACCGGAGAGGGAACGTTTACAGACACGGGGACGGGGTGCGGGGTGGGGGTGGCGGGGGCAAGATGACAGGGTGGCCTGGTGCTCTGGGGGAGCGCACGCCCTCGGGGTCTGGAAGAGAAGAGCGCCCCGTCTTTGAGGGCAGTTCTTCGGCCTCACAGGCAGCAGGCGATTCCCGAGGCAGAGGCAGCCCTTCGGGACCTGACGGCGCCTGCCCGCCCACGGCGCGGTCACTCCTGGTCTGAGTCGGTGAGACCCGCGGGCGGGCCACGCCGAGCCTGTCAAGGTGCGTGGGCGGCCCCGTCCCTTCCACACGCTCGCGCCACGCACCTGGCTCCCGCCAGCGGCCCTGGGTGTGCTCGCCAGGCCCGCTCAGCCTTTTAAAGGGCCTTCATGCCCGCGCGCCGACCGCGATCGCCGTGGGGTCGACTCCGTCTCGGCTTCTCCGCGGCGAGTCAGGCCGCTGGCGTGAGCCTGGGCTCACGGGACGCGGAGAGCCACAAACCCGTCCCCGCCAAGTATGGCAAAGGCCCCGGAAACGTTCACTTTACACAAACCTGTGCGAGCGCCTGGTGTGCGCAGGGCGGCGCCGTCACCGCAGGAAACCGCTCACCCGGGAGCGTCTCCACGAGGGGTCGGCGCGTGGCAGCCCCGCAACACGACCCAGGAGCGCCGAGGAACTGCGCCAGGCCAAGTGCGGGCCGCGGTCTGCGGGAATTGTTAAGGGCGAACCGGCTGCTTCGGGCGTTGGCTGCGATGCGACCGGACGCAAGGGAGCAATCGGCGGTCCATGTCGGATTCCAACTAAGTCGGGAATCAGGACGGACATGGTCCTGATAGCTCTAGCACACACGAAAAAAAATTTAAAAGCCTATCTAAGCCTTTAATAAAACACGTAAAGTGTGTCATATCCATAAAGTTTATTTTAAAAAACTGTTAAAAACTAACCATACAGGAATATTAATATACTTAAAAAGTCTGCTCCCCGTGTCGAAGGAAAATACATTAGCAACATCTTCCAAACACCATCTTTATAAAATTAAAACTTCTAGATGCTGAAACGCACTACAGTAGATTCTACAGTTCACGCTCAGCCGCAGGGTCCGAGACCGCTCTCCTGTAACCCTGCCGCCCGGGTGGCAGTTATGCTACTGAGATCGGTGACATTCGGTTGTGTCACTACCGCAAGCCTCCGAGAGAGCACACACCGCACACTCACTAATAGGGGCGTCCTCTCCACTCACGGCCAGGCAACGCCTTTCGGGAAGCATCGGACATGGAGGACCCGCAGACACACACCCCCTGCCTGTAAACATTCACGAGGGACCCATGTGACCCAAGCCCAGGCGGACGCTTCCGACTCCTCCTGGCATTGCGGAGAACGGGTCGGTTCTGAAGGCAAACTGTCGCAAGCCTGACTTGTGTTTCTGTAAGAAAGTAGGTCTGTGCGTGTATTTCGGTCAGCATGCCCCCGGCCCAGAGACTATGATGAGCACCATGTTCAGTTACTTAAATGCAGAGTTACACTCAGCAGTACACGCATGACCAGCAACGTCAGAAACTAAAAGGGGCCGTGGGTCTCCAGGCCCCTTCTGGGGACGCACGCGGGGCACACGGAAGCCAGGGGGATGGCGCCTGCACACCAAGGGCAGCGGCCACCCAGGGCCGGTGCGCCCGTGAGTCTGAGGCACAACTATTACTTTTGTCGGTAGATGCTGTACGAGCAGATTTAAGGCTGTGTTCGGCTCTAAAGAGTCCCACCTCCTCTTTAGGACCCTTCCTACACGCGTCACACACACAACTCACAGGTTCGTAGGGGGAGGTGAAAAGTCCCCAAACACTTTGTTCAAATAGTATTCTCCATAAAATTCATTGTCGGCATATTTACACAGGGGGGATGTTAATAATTAAAACAATTTTTTAAAATGCAATCATAGTTTAAAACTCTTATTTATCCCAATTTCCCCAGGATTATCCTCATTCTTGTTTTCTGACTTCCGGCCCACGGCACACGTGTGGGGGTCATTCACTGCGGACGATGCTCCAAAGGTGAGCACCTCACATTCACTGCCACCCGCTCTGGGACAGGCCTGGCTGCAGGGAGAAGGGGGTGCCCGGCGTGGGAGGGTAACCAGGAAACCCACCCGGCTGGGTGGGGCAGCTCTCCAGCGTGGGGGCCGCGTGCACCTGTGGGGAGAGGACAGGCAGGTTAGCAGGGGGCTGCTCCCCCGGGTCTGCCCATGCAGCTTCGGGGGACTCAGGTGGGAGAGAAGGATGAACGGTTCAGGACAAGCAGAGACAAGGTCAGTCTGCTCAGTCTCCTAAAATTGGTAAGAAATGTTCAACTTCTTCCGAAGGCGGAGGTGCCCAGAAATGCCATTAAAATATTTAACATTCTTTAAAAAAACAGGCTTTCTTAGTTTAGCTTAAAGTGTGAAACACAAGACAAAATTTAACCATCATGTATAAGATTCCAACTGTAACCTCTTAAAAATGAGACTTGAAAGTATACAAAAGCAGGAAGAACTACATACAGACGGAGACATTCTTGCACCTGTTATCAGAAGGTGCTAGAAGGAAGAGAAGAATGAGCTGTAGATTTGGGGAGAATTGGTCATCGAACCTGCGGACACGCCGCTAAGAGCCACCCTGCGCTGTGTTGGGACACCAGTGGCGCGCTGGAAGGTGCCGGCCGCGTGCTCACCTGCTGCAGCAGTGCCGACTGCGCCGCCGCGCCGCGCTGCAGGTCCTGCAGGGAGGGCTGCGCCGCGCTCTGGGAGAACCCAGGGACGCCCGGGAGGGACAGGAGGCCTGGAAACACGGAGCTGCCCGCAGCCTGGAGTCCAGACGACAAGCTGAAACGGCAGGAGCACAGGTCAGAACGCCGACAAGACACGAGAGCTGCCGGCTGCGTCTGTCACACACAATCTTAACGTGTGAAACACGCCCTGGAACCACAAAAGCCAGCCACTTACTAACATAAGACTGCTTTCTATTATAAAGCACATTATCCTGAATTCCACTACGTCTATGCTTTGCATTAATTTATTAAGTACCTCTGTTCTACAGTCAAGGTAAATGACCAAATACAAATCCTGATGTTATCTGAGCAGGCATCCATATTTCATACATTTACCTTAACATGACTGAAGGTCAAAGAATGTTTTAAGCGCTGAAGTTTCAGCCAGGAAAACGTAACTGAACACCACGGAACACTTCCCTTGTGCCTTTCATTTAAACGACTTAAAAACAAGGCTGTAAATTGCAAGCTAGGTAGAGAACGATCCTGCTCCCAAACCGCCCACCTACCTGGCCTGTGCAACAAGAGCAGAGTTGAAATTGGAGCTGAACGCCGAGGCAAAGCCTGGGAGGACGGGCGCCGGCGCGGTGGCAGTGACAGGCAGCGGGGCGACAGCGGCCACCGTGGAAGGCGCCTGCAGCCCGGCCAGCGAGGGGAGGGCGGGGGCGACGCCAGGCGTGTTGGAAACGGAAAAGCCCGGGTAGGGGGCATTTGCGGAGGAGAGAGGCCCTTGGGCAACGGAGAAAAGCGAGGGGACAGCAGTGGACAAGTTCAGGGGGAAAGGAGCAGCCGAGGCGGGCGCTGCGCCGGGGAGCCCTGAGAGCGCAGCTGCAGTGCAGCTGGGGTGAGGGGTCGCTGCGGAGGTGACGGCCGCAGACGAGGTCACGATCAGTGTCCCTGGGAGAGACACCGAGGGACTGAGAGACGGGTTCCCTGTCAAAGGGAAGCTGCTGGTCAGCGAGGTAAAGGGAGGGAGAGCAGTGAACACAGGCGCAAGGGGAGCGGCGGGGCCGTGGGGCGCGAGGGCAACGGAGGCCAGGGGGTTGGAGACATTCACGGGCGCGCTCAGGCTGGGGAGCGCCGACAGGGCGGGATTAAGGCAAGTAGATAGGCTGATGGGCACCGATGTTGAAGGGTATGCGTGGCCCAGCGTCCCTGACAAACCTAAAGTGCCGTGAGAGGGGGTCACGGAGTGCGGTGGGCCTTTGAAGGCGGAGGGGGTGGGACTCGTGGGCTCCGTTTTGATGGTCACAGGAACGGCGGTCGCAGCGGGGCTGGGCGGCACAGGCTCAGCCAGCGGGCCGTGCAGAAGTGGGGCCGAGGATGCGGCACTCCCGGGCCCTGAGCTGGAAGCTGGGGCTGGAGTCGCTAGAGGGGACTGGACGGGCAGCGCCGGGGGCGAGGACGTGGAGGTGGCCACGGGGGAGGGCAGGCCTGAGAACACGGCCAGTCCCGGGGCGGCGGGCCCCTGGCGGGCCGGCAGGGCCGAGGGGACGTAGCCCTTGCCGGGGGCCAGCGCAGGGGAATCTGAGTTGTGGTTGGGCAGTGAGGAGAGTGGGGCCAGCCCACTCGTGACAGCAGCGGGCCGAGCGGAGGAGCTGATTAAATTGGTGTCACTGGACGTCAGGAAGCCTTTCAAAGCGGACAGAAGGGGACTGCTGACTCCGAGGGGACACGCCACGCTGGGGGCGGCCCCGCCAGCGATCACAGAGTGGGTGGCGTGGGACGCGCTGTGGGAGGCTGGCGGCAAGGGCAAGGGCAGACCTGCGAACACCGAAGACAAGGGCGCGGGGCCCGGGTTGCTGGCGGAGGCAGCCGTAGCGGGGGCGGCGAAGGGGAGGCTCACGAAAGAGGCAGAGGTAGAAGCAAAGGCTTCACTGGGGGCGGGCGGGGCCCGAGGGGCGGGAGCGGCACAAGCACCTGGCAGGGGAACGAGACCAGGGAAAACGGAAGGAACGGGAGTGGACGTGGCACTGTGGGCCGACGTGACCGGGGCGGCCAGCAGGGAAGGGGTTCGGATGACTGTGGGGCTCGGCGCCAGCGGCTGCGGCACAGGAGCGGCGGAGACCTGCCCCGGGAACACAGGCAGGACGGTGCTCAGCAGGCTCAGCCCAGACCCGGGGGCGGCGGCCGATGCCGGTGGGTGGCCTGCTGCCTTGACTGGGGACACAGTGGGAACAGGAGTCGCTGCGGGTGTGGCGGGGTTAGACCCGTGAGGAGTGAAGAGCTGACTCGCTGGGGCAGAAAAAGCTGTGCGGAAAGAAAGCAAAAATTTACCATCATGCTCAGATGTCAAGTTTTAAATCCAAATAAACGCACAACACTCCGCAGTAATTAGCAAACACGGAAGGCAATCAGTGACAGGTGCAGTGACGTCTCCCCTGTACCAACTACGAGACGCCAGGGCGGCGACTTCCGCCGCGGGGCCCCGGCAGGCCTGGCACCTCCTCCGCCCGCTCGGCGCAGCCCTCCGGCTGTTTCCGGTGTGCCGCGCGGGCAGGGACTCCTTCGAGGGTCCCGGTTTGCAACAACCTGAAGAAGCTACTTCGACTGCGATTGACGTGTCTGTGCCAACTCTCCCTTCGGGCCCTCCCGGCCACGCCCCCTCTTACGAGCTTTCACGACACCGTCCCACTCAGCGGCCTTCCGCCCCCGGAGCGCCGCGCGAGTCGCACTGACTCAGACTTCCGGTGTGCGTGGCCGCTTCCGGTCCTGACACCAATGCCTGCCTAACTTCCCGCAGCTCGTCCTCGCACCTCCCGCGGGGACGGAAGCCCCGTCTGCACCGCTCAGAGCCCCCGCGCCCGGCACGCCGGCAGTCACCTCAACTCCAGCGGTCACCTCAACTCCAGCCCCCAGCCCACGTAAGGCCGCCTCCTCGAGGCTTCTAGAATTTACCATAATACTTGTATTCTGACCAATGTAAGTAACCAACCTAAGCAGTACCGGGGATGACCTGGCTGTCTTCCCCGAGCCCACAGGGTGGCACGCTCACTGCTGCGGATCCGTTGGGTGCCTGCCCCCCGCGGCATCGGTGCCGAGTGTGCCCGGTGTGCCGGGTGTGTCCGGTGTTTCAGGTGTGCTGGGTGTGCCCGGTGTGCGGGGTGTGCCAGGTATGTCCGGTGTTTCTGGGGTACCAGGTGTGCCCGGTATGTCCGGTGTTTCTGGTGTACCGGGTGTGCCAGGTATGTCCGGTGTTTCTGGTGTACCCGGTGTGCCAGGTGTGTCCGGTGTGTTGGGTATCTCCGGTGTTTCTGGTGTACTGGGTATACTCGGTGTGCGGGGTGTGCCAGGCATGTCCGGTGTTTCTGGTGCACCGGGTGTGCCCGGTGTGCAGGGTGTGCCGGGTGTTTCAGGTGTGCCTGGTATGTCTGGGGTTTCCGGTGTGCCAGGTGTGTCCGGTGTTTCAGGTGTGCGGGGTGTGCCCGGTGTTTCCAGTGTGCCGGGTGTTTCAGGTGTGCCCGGTGTGCTGGGTATGTCCCGTGTGCCGGCTGTGTCTGGCGTTTCCAGTATGCTGGGTGTGCCGGCCTGTGTCCAGTGTGTCGGGTGTGCTGGGTGCTTCCGGTGTGCCAGCATGTCGGGTGTGCCGGCTGTTTCCGGTGTGCTGCGTGTGTCCGGTGTGCCAGGTGTGCCGGAGGGCGCTCCGGCTGCAGTGACCGGCCACTGAGGGATGGGCCTCGCGGACACAGGCTTGGGTTTTTAAGGCCCTGTACGGTGAGGGCTCTTCCGCCACAGCGAGGCTGGGGCTGCGCTTGTCCTGGGGGTGGGACCGCCCAGATGTAACGCACGACACTTAGTGATGGCCACAGGGCACCGTGCGCGCTGGGTAAATCCAGCAGTTATTTTAGAAAAGAAATATGGCAAAAGAACTGAAAATCATAATATGTAAATACATAAATACATAAACTTCAAACTCAAAAGGCCTTGAATCTGTACGGACACTGGAATAAACTGCTATTCCATGCTGTAAGCAGTAATTTAGTTTCAAGAAACTGAGAGTAGCTGTCATTTTAAATTTAGAGTACATGTAAAAATAGACTTACACTTCTTTGGTATTTATTTTATAAGAACTAGAATCACAACAAATATATAACTATTTCTGTGTTTGTAAATAATGTACAAAAAACTATTTAGGCGTTGCTGGTTTGATTCCCTGTCAGAGCACATGCCTGGGTCGCAGCCAGGTCCCCAGTAGGGGGCGCATGAGAGGCAACCACACACTGATGTTTCTCTTCTTCTCTTTCTCCCTCCCTTCCCTCTCTAAAAATAAATAAAATAAAATCTTGAAAAAATAAGAAGCCATGACAAGACCAGAAGTAAAAGACCTATACTCAGAAAACTGTAAGTCACTGATGAAACACACAGAAGATACAAATAAAGAGCAGCACGTGGGTAGAAAGACTCAACTTTGCTAAAATATCCATGCTACCCAAAGCAGTTTACAGACTCAATGCAAATCCTATCAAAATACCAGTGGCATTTTTCACACAATTAGAACAAATAATCCTAAGATTTACATGAAGTAATAACAAGGCTCCGATTAACCAAAACAATCTTGAGAGAGAAGAATGAAGCTGGAGGTGTCATGCTACCTGGTATCAAACTGTCTACGAGGCCGTAGTCATCAGAACTGCATGGCACTGGCACAAAAACTAAGGTATAGATCAATGACCCAGAATAGAGAGCTCGGAAAACCCCACCTCTGTGGTCAGTTAACCTGTAACAAAGGAGGCAGGAACATACAGTGGGGTCACCCTCTCTTCAGTAAGTGCTGTTGGGGAGCAGACAAGCACACGCAAACGATTACACAGACCGTTTATTGCACGCACCACACACAAGAATAAACGCAAAGTGGACTGAAGACTTAAGTGTAACCCCCAAACCCATGAAACTTCTAGAAAGAGACACAGGCAGTAAACTCTTTGACATTGCTCTTAGAAATACTTTTAGATATGTATGCAGGGGCAAGAGAAGCAAAAGAAAAATATAACATGAGATTACACCAAACTAAAATGTTTTTACAAAGTAAATCATCAATCAAATGAAAAGATAACCTACTGAGTAGAATACATTCTCCAATATATATCCAGTAAGTGGTTAATATCCAAAATATACAAGGAACTTACATAAGTTAGCACTAAAAAAACAACCTGGTTAAAAAGTGGGCAGAAGACACAACATAATGTACAGGTGATCTATTATACAACTGTACACCTGAAACCTCCATAACTTATTAACTAATGTCACCGCAGAAAGAACAAGAATTGACAGAAGACCTGAACAGGTATTTCTCCAAAAAGCACACATGAGAAAAGATGCTGAAGGTCACTGATCATCAGAGAAATACAAATTAAAACCACAGTGAGTTACCACCTCACACCTGTCAGAAGGGCTACCATCAATAAATCAATAAACAAGGTTGGAGAAGACGAGAAGAAAAGGGAACCCTCGTGCACTGTTGGAATGCAGACTGGTGTAGCCACTGTGGAAGGTAGTGTGCAGTTACCTCAAAAAATTAAAAACAGATCTACCATGACCCAGCAATCCCACTTCTGGGTACTAATCTGAAGAAATCCAAAACACTAATTTAAATAATTGGGTTGGCCAAAAAGCTCATTTGGTTTTTCTGGAAGAAGGCTCTAGCAGCACTTGAAACAGTTTTGTGAGACTGTATTGTGACAGCTGGCATATCAGCGTGCATGAAAAAAATTTATCAAAATTGGTGAATTTTTGTATAGCCATGTTAATATTGAAGATGGAAGAAAATATACATTTTTGGCATATTATGCTTATCATTTCAAGAAAGGTAAAAATGCAACTGAAACGCAAAAAAAAAAAAAAGATTTGTGCAGTGTGTGGAGAAGATGCTGTGACTGACTGAACGTGTCAAAAGTGGTTTGTGAAGTTTCATGCTGGAGATTTCTCTGTGGACGATGCCCCACGGTCAGGAAGACCAGTTGAAGCTGATAGCGATCAAATCGAGACATTAACTGAGAACAGTCAACGTTATACACGCAAGAGACAGCCGACATACTCAAAATATCCAAATCAGTGAAAAATGTGTCTTTTATTTTACAGAACAAACTAAACAGACTTTTTGGCCAGCCCAATGGTGTATGCATCCCCATGTTCATTGAGGCACTACGGTCAGCAGCCGGGACGTGAAAGCAACCTGCGTGTCCACGGACAGAGGAATGGGTAGAGAGGATGTGGTGCATATGTGCAGTGGAATACCACTCAGCCATAAAAAGTGAAGTACTGCCCTTTGTGACAACATGGGTAAACCTAGAGGGCGTTATGGTAAGTGAAATAAGTCAGTCAGAGAAAGACAAAGACCATGTGATCTGACTGCTGTGTGGAGTCTCAGAACAAAGTGAGTGCACAAACAAAGCGGAAGCAAAGGCACGAATACCAGTAGTAAACCGAGGGTTGCGGGCTAAGAGGCCTGTGAAAAAGTCAAGCGTTAGGAAGTGAAACTTAGTCGTGACCAAGCAGTCACGGGGACGGAAGCACAGCAAAGGGGACACAGGCAGTGACACTGTGATAACCACGTATGGTCCCGTCGAAAGTCACAGAAATGTCTAACCCGCTTTCCTCTACACTTGAAACTAATACAATGTTAAATGGCAACTGCAATGGAAAACATTTTTAAAAGCACCTGTTTTTAATCAAATTAAAGTAGTATCTGATATAACACTTTTTTCTCAAAAAGGGTTTTTATCACCCTATGTGTTTATATCCAAAAGGAAATGCAGAGTGACCAGATACATCCACACACAGTTCGTCCGCGGTGAAACTCTGCATGTGTGATGCGAAGGCATGTGGTTCACGGTTAGGTTAAATCCAGGCAGTGCGTGCGTTTCACGTTGCACGTGCTCTGCGTGCCACTGCTAAGTCTGTTCCGGCGAGTGCCGGTCAGTTCAATTCTCTGACCAGGGACTTTCCCCAAAGCACAAAGGTCCCAAATACACTCCAGGCCCGCCGTTTCCAGTGAGTAACAACAGAGCAGCCTATCAAATGGACATCGGGTGTCTCTGAGTCAAATTTGGCACTTACTTTGATTCTGTGTAGCTTTTGACGGATTGGAAAGGTCTTCATTCTCTGTATGAAATAAATAAACAAAGAAAAGCTGACCCAGCTTTAGTCACATTACCTGCCACCACAATAACAATAACAATAATAATAATAATAATAATCAGCAGTTGGGGTCGGTCAGAGAAAAACCCAGGATGTGTAGGTGTACTGCAATGTATGCCTATGGGGGGGGGGGAATCAAAAGTCGTAGCAGTAACTATATAGAGAATGACAGAACTATGAATAATTGATCCTTACTGTCCCGCCACCCCCCCCCCAAAATTTTGCCTTAACTTACAAGGTTTTGAATAAGCACGGTTATCTTAAAGACACATTTAAACGCCCCTTCTGGAAAGATGGTGGCCTTGGTGTGCCACCCAAGAGGAGGTAAGTGCGGCCTCTTGTGCAGTGCAAGGAGCAACCACTGTCCCCGCTGTGTGGGCAGGTGGCCACTCCTGAGCACCACTCCTGCGTGGTGCAGACTCGGAGGTGGGAGGCAGATGCTGCGTGCAGAGCCTTCTGCTATCGGAGGAGCCCATCCCGCAGGCCCCTGCTCACAGGTGGCGCTCCATCACGAACAGACTGTGTGCTCAGAGTCGTCAGTGGAGCCGGCCTGGGGACTGACTGAGGTCAGTGAGGCCGACCAGCAGACACAGCCTCCTGCACCCACCATGGGGAAGGGCCTGTCAACCCACCATCAGTCACAGACACAGTGTGGAAAAGGTGACTTCTCATGGCTTCACAGTAATACCCACAGAGCCAACCATGTGACAGGCCTAAGGTCCAAAGGGAACCCACTGCCCTAATCGAGTCCGAAAAAGAACATGTCTTAAGGAACTAGAACAGACAGACACCTACGACGCAGGGTGTGTCAGTGGAGATCCCGTGGAGGAGAGGAAGAGCTGTAAAGCCCTGTAGTGCAGATGAAGACACGGAAACACATAATACAGTTAACACACAAGCGGAGAAGACGAAGCAGACTTTTAGATATAAAAATCTGACTCCACATTAGTAAGTGCATGGAATGGTAAAGATTAGAAATAATATTACTTAAAGTTAAATTACTTAGGTGGGAAAAATCTCATTAAAAATGGTAAAAATACAAAAAAAAATGAATACATAAGCAACTTAGAAGACAAATACAGTGCAAAATAAGAGTACCAGAAAAAAAAAGGAACAGGTGAAAAAGCAATAATTAAAGGGACAATAAGAACCAAGCTTCCAAAGCTTCAAAGACTTCAGTTGTCACACCCAGAGGGCCTGCGGAGCACCAGGACAGACTGGTGGTAAGACGCACTCCCGGACGTCCTGGGGAGACAGCTGAGCTCCAAGACTGAAGACACCTCTGAGCTCTGGAGACAAGGACATGTCTCCTGGGAAGCTCACAGAAAGAGCCAAGGCTCTCATAAAGAAAACAAAATTAACGGATTGGTTTCTCAACCACAGCCCTGCATATGTGCCCTTGCTGAAGAAACTACTTAGAACCCTTGCCAGTGTAGCTCAATAGATTGAGTGTGGGCCTGTGAGCCAGAGAGTCACTGGTTCAATTCCCAGTCAGGGCACAGGCCTGGGTTGCAGGCCAGGTCCCCAGTAGGGAGCCCACAGAGACAACCACACACTGATGTTTCTCTCCTCTTTCTCCTTCCCTTCCCCTCTGTCTAAAAATAAATAAATAAAATCTTAAAAAAGAAACTACTTAGAAAACTTTTCTACTGTTAAGAAAATGAGGATGAACATTTCAGGACAGGAAATCGAAGAGCAGGAGAAACAGGAAGAAGCCGTGAGTTCAGAGGCAGAGTGGAGAGAATGGGCAGTGTCAACAACACAGAGAGAGGTGAGAAAGCAGAGGGAGACGAGGCCACACGGGGAGCACGGCACAGCTGTCTTCAGTCTGTGTGTGCTGACCACCGTTCAGAGTAGGAAGGCAACCACTAGCAATATTAAAGATAAAGTTTTTAAGATGAAAAACTGATATAATCATGAATAAAACAAAATGGGAGAACTAAGAACAAGTATGTAGCTGTTATAGTTGTTAGAAATTCCTATTCTCTCCTTCACTGGTTTAAATTAGAATCCATCTAAGTATAATCTACAAAGCAAATATAACTAACAAATAAAATCCTAAAAAACTGAAAATAAAGATACATGCAAAATACCTTTGTAAATAAAAAACAAAAAGGAGTTAATATTAATACCCAATAAGGCCAGGGAAAAAAGAAATATTTTATAAGAAAGTATAACTCAGCTGACATTATTTTATACCTAAGAAACTCAAAACACTTTCAAGATAAAAAACAAAACAGGTAATTAGTAATAAGTACCTAGACATGAAATATTTCATTTAAAATTGCAACAAAAAGCACTTCTAAAATCCCTAGAGACACAGACCCTGCAATGCAGAGAACGACACCTCCCGACCAGAGACGGAAGGCTGGGGACACACAGCCCCTGACACGGCACAAACACACGCACATGACTGACCGGGAAGACTCGCTGTTAGAAAAATGTCTCTTCTCCCCAAATTATTATATAGCCGTACATACATAAATGTAACTGTTTTAATTGTATAAAATGATCTTTAAGCTCAGAGGGAAGAAAAAATTTCCAAAAACAGCTAGGAAAAAAGAAAACATAGTGAACAAAGCTAAAGCTAGTGTTCTCAGATACCAGAACACACTGTAAATCTGCCAGTCAAGTCAACATGGCACCTTCATACCCTAAAGTAACTGCAGTGGGACACAGTTAAAAACAGCCACGGGTGGCGTCTGCAAGCCTGGGGAAAATAGACCAGTGAATAAACAGTGCCACCATCTGGGGGTGCCAATTCCCAACAGAGCAGGACTCTCGCAGGACCCGGGCCCCGGCGCGGTGACAAAGCTCTGAACCGAGATAACACGATCCACAGCCTCCACGTGGCTACGCAAAAATGTAAACCGCTAAAGGCGAGAGGTACCATTAACAAGGGCGAGAAATAAAATGCTCTACTTTGCAACAAGCGTCCCATAGCCCTCATCAGACAGAATACCCAGCTGCAAAACAACCGTTCTGGCTAGTGAAAAAGAAAAATAACTTATCAAACGCTGTTAAGTAGCTCTGAGTCTCTGGGAAGGCAGAAAAAAATCAGGTTCTATCCCTACCCTGCACAGACATAAAATTAAACGGCAGTGGGTTAAAGCTACACGTGAAAAAGAATTACTGTCGAAGTATTTAGAGAATAAGAACACAGATCACATTTCATACTCCTGGGATGGGGAAGGGTTTTCTAGGCAGAAGATAAAACTGAGAAAAGTCAAATAACTAACAGCTACTCAAAATGAAAATTAAACTTCTGTATAAGATACAAATGAAAATATAAGCTAAATCAGCCCTACAGATGGGTGTGATTTAGTGTGAAGAAACTGTACACTCACACTCTCACTGGTACAGTCTTTTTGGAGAACAGCTTGGCAACATATAAAAACCAAGATTTAGCCCTGGCTGCTGTGGCTCAGTGGATTGAGCACAGGCCTGCAAACCAAGGGGTCGCTGGTTCAATTCCCAGTCAGGGCACATGCCTGGGTTGCGGGCCAGGTCCCCCATAGGGGGTGTGTGAGATACAACCACACGTTAATGTTGCCTCTCTTTCTCCCTCCCTTCCCCTCTCTAAAAAATAAATAAAATCTTTTTAAAAAAAAAAGAAAGAAACGAGATTTATACTTCATATCCCATTTTCCCACAAGGCCCAAGGGAAAAGGCTGAACTGGCAAGTGCTGCAGAGAGGTCAGGCCCCTCCAAGCACCTCCCGACAAGACTGTCTTCCCCACTCAAGAGTTAATTTGCCCAAATGGTGACATTCATTAAGTCAGTCACACATTTTCTGTCAGTTACTTGCTCACGAGAATGATTCTTTTCTCTGCGGCCTGCTCCTGTTTGCACACATGGGCCAAGTGCACTCAGATCTGTCACTGGGCTGTTAGTCGCGCCCCCTCTGCTGCGACACCCCATTCCCAGCAGCCATGCCCTCCCAGTGTGCGTGTGTGAGCGAGCAAGCTGTGTGCTCTGACCGCCCGACAGCCCCACCGGTTTACCTGCTCCTACTGGATTAGGGGTGTATGCAGGTGGAGGGGGCACACCCGGAGCTATGACACTGGCTAGTGGCACCAGACCTGCATTGTTGTAAGCACCTAAAATAAAAACATAAAAGAAATAACATATAATGTAGTTTCATTTTGTGGCCAGGAGTCAAAACTATATTAATGTGCCTACTAATTTATTTTCGGAACTGTTACATGGGAGAGCTGCGTCCAAGCACAGGCTCCCTAAACGGCCCAGGCAGGGCAGAGCCCGCACAGAGATCGCCCGTCCCCTCAGCCGAGCACACACTCGGCCATTCAGGTGAAGGGCACAGAGGGCGCCTTTAAACACCAATTATCAAAAAGGGATTGGAGATGATGTACCAAAAAGAAACCCATGACAATCAATAATGGTTAACAGTGATCTGTAATTGATTCATCGACAGGAAAACATGCTCAGCACACTCTGCTGCACACTCTGGCTGTGGGCCAAGGCACCGCAGCTGGCTGTGGGCGAGTTCAAACTCAGCACATGTCGTAAGAGCTCAAGTTTCCCCAAGAACGTACGCCCACGCTTGCTCTCACTTCAGGAGGTGAAGAGCACAAGGGACAGACGGGAACCACGAAGGAGTCCTTACTTGGTGTGATAGTTGCGTGGGGCCGGCACGGAGGTATCGGATAAGGAACGGGTCTGTGCGGATTGTACGTGGAAGGAGGCTGAGCGAGGGACAAAGCACAGCAGTTAGGAGAAAACCAAGGACCTGGTCTGCTGGCAAAACGAGACCCAACCTGTTTCAAAACAGTCAGTCCTAGGAGGCTAAAAATGCCCAGAAAAGCTTACACTGCTGGACCAACACGTGGCACAAATAAGGAAGATGTCTTTGCTTTAAAAAAATGTGGTTCCTGTTAAATGGCAGAGGTAGATCCTGCCAAAGTCTGCTACGAAGGTGTTTATCTTTATTGCAGCATTAAAGCATCTTCCGTGAACAGTCTGACTTCATGCCCAGCACACGTCTATCTGTCTGACCTGCCTCGTTTAATTCAAGAATCCCTATCTCTTCCTATGCAACCCAAGAAACCCATTAGCTTTTGCAACTTCAGCTACCCAGGAACCTCCAGAATGCTCCTAAACTCATTAGGGACTCATCTTCATGTTCTTACCCTCTCTTCTCCTTTTGGGAGGAAAGAAAAACAGTTTTCTTTAGCATTCGGCATTCTAACAAATCTAGCAGAATGCAGGCTGCAATTAGGAACTCAGTGTTTCAGTCTTTTTGCCTTTTAAAATCCACAAATCTTTACCTTTGATGGAATTTGTACAAATAACAAAGAACATTAGAAGAACTGCTCTCCAGCCCTGACTGGTGTGGCTCAGTAGGTTGGGCATCTTCCCAAAAAGCAAAAGGATGTGGGTTCAGTCCCAGGCCAGGGGACATGCCTGGGTTGCAGGTCTGGTCCCTGGTCAGGATGCACACAAGAGGCAGTCCACCAATGTTTCTCTCTCACAATGATGTTTCTCTCCCTTTTTCTCCCTCCCTTCCCCTCTCTCTAAAAATAAATACAATCTTAAAAAGAAAAAAAAGAACTGGTTTCTAGAGAACCAGAGCTGAGCCAAACACTGTACTTTTAATGACACATACACACAGCCGTCCCCTCGGGCAGAGGCCCCCTTGACAGTTGAGCACCCAGACTCTCCCTGGCTCCCAGAACGGCGGTCTGCACAGGGCACTGGTCTTGTGCAAAAACCAGGCTCTGTGACAACTTTGGTATGAACAGCTGCCACGGGAGTCCACATCGGGCGGGCAGGAGGGACTGCGGGTGGCTGTGTGCAGGCCCATGTTCTTCACCTCCTGTGACCCCTCCATCCACCAGGTGGTCTTCTGTTCTGTCTACAGTCCAGTTATTATCACTCCCTGGAAAACACTCTCAACCTGCTGGCTCTGCCCTGTTTCCCTTACACTAATACTGATCAGCCACACCACAGCCTCAGTTAAAGTGAACTCTCCACAATCCAGACCTCCAAGCAAACAGCTAAACAAGGCTGGAGAAAAAAAATAAAAACAAACTGTTTCACTTTAAAATGAAACGTTAAACTCAAAAGGGCCCTTAGTGCTGTTGCCCTAGACCGCCTACGTTCTGAGGGTTTTTCGAGTATTTTGAACTTCACGACACAACACAATCGATGCTGGGAAGAGACAGAAAGCCGCCTGCAAGAGTCGTGAGCGGTTTTGTCATTTACTTTCGGCACCTACTGGTTTTGACGGTCCGAGGATCCGCGCAGCTATTCCTTTGCCTTCATTGGTACATTCTTCACCATCTTTTTTCAAAGGGGTTCCCTGTTTTAAAAATAAAATAAAATTAAAAAAAAAAAAAAAACAATTGAAACATAAAAAACAAACCCAAAGCAAAAACCCAACCCAACCCCACCCCTCACTGTAGAGGCCTCTCCCGTCTTACAGCGCTGCCCCTCAGTGCACTTCTCCCATCGCAGGCGGCCCTCCAGCCACAACAAGCTCATGACTCGCTTCACGGGGGTGGCCTGGAGCTGCCCCTGTGCCTCTGCCGTCCGCCTGGACTCCAGTGAAGGGAAGGCCTGAACGCGGTCGGCATTTAAAGACTGGTCTCCAGACCCAGTTTGCCCTGGACGCATGACGCCGGCACCCTGTGCCATGGCGCCTTCCACACACACCACGCACATGAGGAGAGAAGGCGGGAGGCAGCCTGTCTCGGCCTCTTCCTCCAGGACAGGGGCACCCCGAAGTGGCTACCAGCGCTACAGCTCGCAGACCACTCAGAGTCAGAGAGAGACCTCCTTGCAGCTGAAACTAGATGACAAGAACAGTGCTCCGTGAGCACTGAGTGTGAGGGTTCACAATGCACAAGGGCAAGTGAGAGCACATTTTGCAGAAATGCTCTAATGTAGTTCACATATAAACTTTCAATCTGTCAATCAAGTTGCTGACATCATAAAATCCCTTCCCTTTGTAGCAGCCCCATCAACTGGCATCTTCTTTAAACACAAGAACACGCTGAAGTTCACATTCAGCCACAAGAAGTTTCAAAGGCATCATAAATAAAAGGATGCTCACTGGGAAAACTCCATTAATGCGACTCGGTTTCCCTTTGGGATACGGGTTTCCTGGGATCGTCCCACAGGAAGATATCATAGCATGAGGAGCTTTGCAGCCTCCCTTGAAAGCCTACAACATGAAAAGGAGAGAGCGGTTAAAAAAGTAAAAACTAAAACAGTGCCTGGACCGGAAAGCCCCGCTGAGAAACGTGACTTCCGGGACAGCCTCACGTCCAGCCTGTCCTCACGTCACGTCAGTCAGCATTTACGGCGGTGACCGTGACCAGGCTTAATACGTAAAGTCACTTCATTTAAATGGAATTATCAATAAAGGTAATATCATGTTTTAACGTCAAACCGGTAGACTCATACAAAAATATCTTCACGATGGATCTGGCAAACTGTGTGCAAAAAAGTCTATTAACTACTGAATATGCCCCATTTCTCCAATGACCAGGAAGTAACATTGTCCAATCTACAAACTACCAGATACTGGTTATGAGGGTGCTCAAGGAACCTAGTGAGACCTCTGACAGCACGAAAAAGGACAGAGACACCATAAAAAAGGACCAGACAGAAATGACGGACACACTAATTGAAATGAATACATTACAGGGAGTCAACAATAGAGGAGATGAAGCCAAAATCAAATCAGCAATTTGGAACATAAAGAAGTAAAAACACCCAATCAGAACAGCAAGGAGAGAAAAGGATATCCCCCACCAATAAAAAAATGTAAGGAGCCTCTGGGACGACCTCAAGCACACCAACATTAGCATTATAGGGGTGTGGGAAGGAGAAGAGAAAGAGGAAGAAATTAAAAACCTATTTGAAAAAATGACAGAAAAATTCCCTAACCTGGTGACAGAAATAGACACACAAGTCCAGGAAGTGCAGAGAGTCCTAAACAATATGGACCCAAAGAGGCCCACACCAAGACACTAAAATTAAGATGCAGCCCTGGCTGGTGTGGTTCAGTGGATTGAGTGCCAGCCTGTGAACCGAAGGGTCGCGGGTTCGATTTCCAGTCAGGGGTTGCAGGCCATGTCCTCAGTGTAGGGCACGCAAGAGGCAACCACACGTTGATATTTCTTTCCCTCTCTCTCTCCCTCCTTTCCCCTCACTAAAAGTAAATAAATAAAATCTTTAAAAAAAAGAAAATTAAGATGCAAAGGTTAAAGACAAAGAGAGAATCTTAAAAGCAGCAAGAGAAAAGCAATTAGTTACCTAGAAAGGAGCTCCCATAAGACTGTCAGCTGATTTCTCAACCGAAACTCTGCACACCAGAGGGAGTAGCAAGAAACATTCCACGTGATGAAAAGCAGGGACCCACAGCCAAGACTGCTCCACGCAGCAGAGCTGTCACGTAGGGTCCAAGGACAGATAAAGAGCTTCCCAGACCAGAAAAAGCCAAAGGAGTTCATCACCACCAAACCAGCATTACATGAAATGTTAAAGGTTCTTCTTTAAGAAGAATAATTTTTAAAAAGATCAAAAATATAAACAATAAAATGGTAATAAATACACATCTACTGACAACTGAATCTAAAATACAAAATCAATGAACAAGCAGAACAGAAACAGAATCACAGACCCAGAGAACATTGTGACGGTTGTCAGATGGGAGGGGCATCCGGGGCCTGGGTGAGAAAGGTGAGGGGTGAAGAAGTGCAAACTGGCAGCCACAGAGCAGTCACGGGGGCGTCAGCACAGCACAGGGAGCACAGTCACAGTCCAACAGCTACTTGTGCCGTCAGGTGGGTCCAAGATTCACCGGGATGATCCTCAGTAAGTCCCTCAAATGTCTCATCACTGGGGTGCACACCGGAAACTAATACAATGCCTTATGTCAACTGTAATTGAAAATCAGAGACGACTAAAAAGGAAAAAGCTGCTGCTGTAACTTACGACCAGGGCCCAGCGCCCCGTCCCTGAGCTGGGGGAGGGCGCGCGGACTCAGTGTGATGCGGCCGCAAGGCCTTATCCTCCTCAAGCAGGTCTGTCATGACTGATTCAGTCTCCAGCCGTCAGAACCCTAAGGAGTGGCCACCCAGATGACAAGTAACGCCTCCCAGGCTTGGGCCAGTGCCACACTCCCACCCGTGGAGACTTTAAATTAGGAAAGCGGGGTTTTGTTTTATGTTTCTTCTGTTATGTATTCAATTAAGACATTTAAGTTTAAGGAGAAAGCAAGTTCGAAAAGTCAAGTTCCGTGGGCCCTGGCTGGTGTGGCTCAGTGGACTGCGTGCTGGCCTGCGAACCAAAAAGTCAAGTTCCTAAATACATGAAGTTAAAGACAAAAGCTCGGAGCCCTGGCAAAGCCACCAAGCAATGAACACGGCAGGAGGCTCAGGCCGCCAGGCCGTCTGGTCTCGGCCACAGCATCTCCTCCCCTGCAGTGTCCCCGCACCCAGCTCGGCCCCCCCTCCACAGACACGGGCCCTCACGCTCAGCCGGGGACTTGCCACAGCTCACACAGGAGCAGGGCGGGCACCTTTTTCACCAACATTCAGAAATAGCAACGCACCGTTTACACAGCCATCTCGAGAGATTTACCTGTTCAAGTACTCTCTTGCACCGCTTCTTCTCAGACATGTTTATCCTGAATAAATCTTCAATGGGACGAGAGTTTTGTGCATCAACAATGTTTCTACAAAAGAAATACAATGTAGCTTCTCACAGAGGCCAACAACTTTTGTTTACTGCACAGATACATGAGTCAGCTTTCCTCCATGACAGAGAGAAGTGTGACTAACTGGTGACTCGAAGTAACATGGTACCTAAAGATGGTAAATATAATAACAGAGGTTTATCTGGTTACCTCAGAGTAACAAAATAATACTGTAAGTCAAGTTCACTATTTTGAGACCCTTGGAAGCACACCGTCAGTGAGCATGAGGAGAGCTACAGCAACAGGACATGTGTTAAGTGCATAAAACCATGACTGACCTCAAGATGAGGTTCTACCCTATCCTGAATTTTAGTTAGGTGTTTTGTAGCCATCTGTAAGGATGTAAGGGACTTAAAAAGGCATGTCTATGAACAGCTTACAGGCTTCATCATTACGCAAAAGAACAGACACCTTCCCCCTGTGAGGAATGTGAAGTGAACTTCCATCCACTGTGATCATTTGCTCAACGCTGTGCTAGGTGCTTGTGCAGATCCTACAGTATTCAAAGTTCCCACACCCTGCCAAGTAGGTGAGATCCTTATTTTTACAACTGAGGAAAATAAAGTCCAGAAACAGCAAGTACATATGAAGCACCCCCTCAAAAAAATACGTTGTCAGAATGTGGCAGAACTTATGTAGCTATAAATCCTACAACCTCATCAATGAGCCTTTCAAGTATTCACAGTAGGAAGGCAAAGCAAGTCATTAATATACAGACGAGCCCAAATAAATGTTAAACTTGATAAGCCCCATTAGTTTGTAAGTTACAATCATGCGTGATAAGTGCAGTAGATATTTTTATATTAGAATTCACCTTTATGCTTTCATAGATTTTACTGAACTTCCATGTGCTAATGTAACGCTGATACATTCACACCGAGTTAAAAGACACTTCAAAGTCCTCCAAATTTCCTCCCACGGAGCACACAGAAAGAGAAGTACTCACGAAGCCAACAGTTCCAGAGCGACCAGTTTGTCTTTACTGAAGGTGAAACAGTTGAGTATATTGACCACTTCTGCTGGGTGCACAGCCACCATTTTCTGTTAATGTGAAAGATCATTTTAATTTCAACCCGAGACATTTTCAAACCTGAAATTAACATTTTGGGGGAATGAATAGTTCCTGTGAAACCTGCTTACTCAAAAGTAGGCCCTAAGCAGCACGGGAGGGAAATTAAACTCGGCTTTTCGGTGCTGCAATTTCCAACACTGAGACCTACATCCGCTCAGTGCCCCTGGTGGTCCACCCTTCTCAGTGCGCTCACCTACAGGAAACATGCACATGAGCTACTTTCCCCAGAAACGTCAGCTATAACTTACTTGAGCAAGGTTCCCTGTCTTTAAAGAGCAGCCAGAAGATTTGGCCAGTTCACAGATGTGTGTTACCAGTGGAGGGAACTCAAAAGCCAGTGTCAGGAGATCAGCTGGGAGGCACACTCAGTAGGTCCCTAAGGGCGTGGTGGTTCTCCGGTGCTTTTACTCAGGCACCAGCAAAAGAACTGGTAAAACTGCATGCCCCTTTGCGCGTTTTTAAACTGACATCTAAAAAGTTACCAGAAGTTTAAATATTTGCAAAATACTGATTTCCTTATTTATAAGTTTATCATTATATATTTGCAAAAACCTTGGATACTGATTCAGCCCATTTATGAAAATGTATTAATTATGTAACCTAACTGCCAAAGTCAGTCTTCGGTGGGAAAACAACCCAATCAGACTTTGTCAGAAAAGGCTGGACTTAATTTCATTCAAACACAGGCAGGCAGTCTTAGAGCTTTGTCCCGGGCTTGCTGGCTGGTAGAGTGAGCCAGGCCATGCCCCTTACAGAGGTCTCCACTCTGCTCTCCCTCTCAGGGCACTGCCTGGCCTCTATGGCCCTTGGGGAAAGTGCCTCACCCCTAGGCAATGGGTGGCAGGCAAGACAGCCCATTGTTTGCAAGGTCGGACAGAAGCAATTGTTAAAGAGAGGAAGCACCAACAGACCCAGACACTTTCTCAGGCAAGTTCGTTTAGGAAGTTAAGGATCCGGAGACCCGAGTGCCACCCACGCCGGACATTCTACCCAAATTGCCCTGCACAGCCAGATGCCGTGGGAATGTGGATGCCTCTGTTCTTCGAGGCTCTGAGACTGTGGGGCCCACACAGCGGCCATGGGGCACCTGTGCCCATTTACACTGAAATTAACTCGGACAACGCAGCTCCTCAGGCAGCCTGGACATCCTCTGAGTGCCCAAAGCCACATGAAGCCACTGGTTATCATACTGGGTAGTGTGGTCACAAAGCATCTCTACCATCGCCAGAAGTTCATTTGGACGGTGCAGGTCCAGGGGATGCAAGCACAAAGCCATCTGACTGTTCTTCCAAGACCAGTACAAAAGGGAGAGGATGTGCAAAAACAGGAGTGCACGAGAAGACTCAGAAATGCGAACGCTGTGCTCCGCCTGCCTGAAGTAAACACTTTCTCCTCCAGTCGGCCGGTTAGGGACCTGTGGTGTTTGGTGTGCAGTTTAATAGTGCAGTGCACACAATTTAAACTCCACATTCATTCGAAGGAAAAGTAAGTCACTTACATGTTGTAACGCTTTCATGGCCTTCAGCTGAGGCTCAGCCCAGGAGAAGTATCTCAGTAAGTCAACCACCTGCAGCAGAGAAGGGATTGAGCACCGATGACGATGGGTTTGGAGACATTTCTGCCACGTTCACTTCAGCATTCTGAGTTCCTATTCTCTGTGTGCTTCCTGGGCCCCGTGACGCGGCGGGTGCCTGGCAGCAGGGCTTGCAGAACTGGGTTCACAGAGGAGCCATGTGCCACTACTTAAATTCAAGTCAACTGAAATAAATCTAGTAAAAATCCACCTGCATTCTGGCACAAGCCCCATTTCAACGAGCTGCACAGCCACGTGAAGCGAGTGGTTCCCGCAGCAGAGAGCGAGGACAGAGCGCGTGGCCACCCCCACAGAGTCCTGGACAGCGCGGCCGAGAGAGGAACAACAGAGACAAGTGAGCACTAGAAGGGAAGGAAGGCTAGAGAAGCCCTGGGTGGAGACAGAACGTGGCCCCAAGGACATGAAGACGTGCAGTGGTGCCTCAGTGCTGGATGCTGATTCTTCTGGAACTCGGGACAAGGCCAAAACTGATGAGTGCTGAATGACCAGTCCCGAGCAAGCACCAAGCGCTGGAGCGCTTCTTTCTCATCAAAATGCAGCGAGTACAGGGTCTGATGGGTTCTGAGACCAACGAGTACTGAGGTGTGACTGCATTGTGAGTGGAAAACTTTAAAAATTTCGTGGGGAGTGGTGGTTTTAATCACCCACAAAAGGGTGTGCAGGTCCAATAACCTCTGCTCCTTCACTCGACCCTGGAGGGCACGCCATGCACGTTCACAACACAGACCTACCCCTCGAGAACATGCGTCCCCGTGAACTACTCCAAACGGCAGGGCATTCTGAGAGCGCAGGCGGCCAGGCCCTCTCCCTCCACCACCAGTGACCGTCGGACAAATGAGGGAGCAGGAGTGACAGCCCGTAAGAGGTGAGCAGGGCACCAACATCACATTGCAGTCTCTCTCTAAGGTCACTACCACCCTGGTTAAAAGCCTCCAAGACACTCCAGGGAAAAAAGGCTCAAGAAGAGAGAGTAATGTAATAAAATCTGGGTTAATGAATAATGTTACTGTGAGTTCCTGAAAGTAGGTCTCACTTACTCTACAAAGCAAGGTTAATGGTAGAAACCAGAGTGGTATGTGTAGAAAAATGAAAATACTTTTTACTCCTTATAAAGAGGTAAAACAGCAAACAAGCATTATGTGTACTTTCTAGATCATCTGTCACGAGTGTACTGTATATCCTCACTTTCATAGGCCTGTCTTCATTCTACAGTAGCTGCTACCTGGCACTCTACCAGCCATGAAACTTCACAAACCACCGAGTCTGATGGAGAGAGAAGAATGTCACTACCCAAAGTAGGCTTAAAGGTCACACCTGTAGAAAGTGGCTTAATAAACTTTATAACGACTTTGGCAAAGTGCAACAACCACTGAAGTTCTGCAGAAAATTCCACATGTGCACACACACACACACATACACACACACACACAAAGGGAAGAAAGGCTCTTCCCTATGAGAAGTGATACACTGTTTCAGAACATTCACATTTTTAGAAAGCACAAGGTGACTCTGAACAGCAGCAGCCGTCCAGGCCCCGCCCAGAGCTGCTCTCTCTGTCTGAAGCTACAGCCTTCCCACTCCGCACTGGGAGCCACAGCCCAGAAGCTGCGCAGGCACTGATTCGGTCTCATCTCCCCGTGTCCCCGCCCTCTCCCAGGACTCTCCTCCAGAAGTGCACTGCTATTGCTGCCCCCTTTCTCCATCAGACCCTTTCCCAGTGTCCCTCCAAAATCACTCAGTGAGTACGTGTGTGTGCACCCACGCGCGTTTTTAAACTGGCAAACTCCGGAAAGTTAGGTGGGACGTTTTCACTAAACTGCCACTGGTCTTCTGGCAGTTACAGAAAGTACTTATTAGACACCGTACTTTTTTCCTTATTGCTAAAGTGCTAAAGTTTTTATTTAGTGGCTTCATATAAGAAAATATTTCATCATTAAAACTTTTATAATATGTGGTGAATTTTGCAATTATCGACTCATAAATTCTATGCAAATTTGAGCATGTTTGCCCCTAGAAGTCTAGACATTTACGTGTGATACTGTGCCCAGAGTGACAAACACACTCTGAACTGCACTTTTAGACACCACATGTAGAATAGGATCCTGTCAGCAGATGGCATTGTGTGCAAGAGGGCACAACTAGGAGGGAGTGGTGGGGGGCAAACACAGACAACCGCAACTGAACAACAATAAAGTAATTATTTTTTTAAAAAGAGGGTACACCTAAAATACCTAAACTATAAATTCTGTAATGTTTTCTACCAAAACTAAAAGCTTCTCAAGTTCCTGAATAAGTACAGCAACAAAGTAAAGCAATTCTGACCCTGACGAGCAGGTAAACAGACATTAACCACAACATATTAAAAAAAAAAAAAGAGTTTTGATTAAACAGAGGAATACCTGTTCACTAGAGAAATATCCGTGTACGTATTCAATTGCTTTTAATTTGTACTCTGTCAAAACAGCCTACAAAACATAGAAAAACAGCATTAATGTATGTGAACAGAAGAGCAATATTCATACAGCAAAAATGCCCTCACTTTAAATGACAGTAGGGACAACCAGTATTACCTGCAGACCTACTGTGACACCAGGAATACATTACCTGGTTTCAACTGACCTACACTGACAAAGTCGGAGGGTACCTTTTAAAAACCGATGGTAACTCTCATACTTAGATATACCTATACTTTTATCCCATCGTAACAGTCTGAGACAGTACTGAAGCATCTAATTATTTGGCACAAACAGCAAAAGACATTTGGATTGCAAACCAGATACAACGACTTAAGTGGCCGTCTTGCATGGCCGTGATTATCATCTCTGAACAACTTGCTGTTCCCCTCATTAGTATTTACTACGTGATCTTTTCACAACTTAGGGGAGACTATGCAAAGGGACACCCCGTGGCTTCCAACAGTAGAAATCTGGCCCACCTGAATGTGCAAACTATTTTCTCATCAACAGCAGTTAAATATCAGCTCAGGAACAAATTGTGGCAAATTCTAAATACAGAGTTAGCCAGCTGACGTTTTACCGTAAATCCTAATTGGACAAACTGGGTTTGCAAAAGTAGACGTTTCGTTCAAAACAGAACGCTCGATATCGTTGAATATGTAAATTGCACCTCACATGCAAATCTGAGAAGAAAAATACTTTATAAAGAATGACAAAAATACCCCATTCGGCCTAACAGAGAATGAAGAGTAACGGCATGCCCCCAGGCAATTCTACTAATAATCCCACGAGCTGAAACGAACAGCACGCAGCAGAGCCCAAGTGGCAAACCTCCCCGAGCCAGCGCCCGCTCCCGGAGGCAGGCCCCGCGGAGACAATGGCCGGGAAGTGGCAGCAGGGCCCGCGTTAGCATGAGAATGCGGCCCTCCGCCCTGCGGCCCCGACCCGTGAACCCCCGCCGCTGCGCTGCTGGCGGCTGTGCTCACGGCTACATTCCGATTTTGTTGTTTGTTTGTTTTTGCTGTGTGGTTCTTTCCGGGAGACAGGCTACCTACAACGGCCTCAAGAAAGCAAAAAGTTGGGAAGCAGGACAAAAAAAGTTTGGGGATTCAAGTCATCCAAGCCCATTCCTAAGAGTGCGAGCTGAAACCTCGCTCGACGCTCGGGCACCAACTTGGGCCGGCCCGGCAACGCGGTGCCGGCTCCGACCTCGGACCCGGCCGTGCTAACGCCCCCCCGCCTTCAGCCAAGGCCTCGGGGCCGACAGACTGGGGAGTCGGCTCGGAAGTCGGGCGATGAATCGCTTCTCCGGAACGAGGGAGCTGGTGGAGATCTGCAGCGCCGGCTTCGGAACCGAGGGCTCTCTTCACAGAACATCCAGGAACACCGCACCACTTCCAAGACGTTCAAAAGCGTTAACATAATTTCTATTTGTATCGTGAAATGTATCGAGACACGTCCCACACGACGTTAAAATTCCAACCAGTTTTGCAATCCCAAAACCCGTCATTCTGCACACTCTGCATGGTGCCTCAAAGAGGACAAGGCATGAGAATTGGTAGCTCATAGAATGGTTTAAGGAATTACATGTAATTACCTTTCTAATTTCATCCAGTACCATTTCAAACGACTTTTTGTCCATCTTGACTACTCTCTCGACGTGGTTTGGACAGTTACACTTTCAATGACAAAACGTTCGCCCCTGCTCAGCTCTGACAGTCAAAATGTTGACAGCCGAAGAGGAAAAAGACTCCAGGAGCAAGAGACAGGATGCGTAGAGGTAGACTACTTAAAACTCTGGGAAAAAATTCTAAAAATGGAGGCTTACAAAGGCTTTTTTATTAAAAAACAAAACTCATCAGCCTTCTGCAGCTTTTGCGCACAAAGCTTCAGGACACTTTGGGGAAGAGCCGGATCCTCTCTTGAGTCCCGCAGAGGAACCCGGGTGTCGGCAGCCAGGGCTGAGCGCCGGTCCCCGCAGCTCGAGGCCAGCGCCGCCGCGGGACGATCGCGAAGCCGCTCTCCCGGGCGGAGTGGCCGGGCCCGCGGGAGCGCCCGAACCCCGCCGGCGGCGAGGACAGAGGGGCCCGCCTCTCCGTCCGCCGGCCTCACCGCCGCGAACCCGGACTCGTGGCCCAGCTCGCGCTCATCCCAGCAGCGGCGCCGGCCTCCCGGGGCCCCGCAGCCCCGCAGCGGCGCGCGGGCGGGCCCTTTGTTACCAGCTGCACGGCTTCCGGGAGCGGGCCGGCGGCCCGGAGCGCGGGGCCGAGCGCAGGGGGACTCCGGAACCCCGCAGCGCCCACTCCGCCAGGAGCCCCTCCCGGCTACCCCTCCAGCTCCCACCGGCTCCCGGGGGCCTTCGTGGAGTCCGTCGCGCCCAAGCGAACTCAGCGCTGCGCCGCTCGTCAGGCCGCGCGGCCCCGAAAGCCAACGGAGGGGTCCTTGTGTGGGAACGTAGGTGTCACGGCAGGTGCCTGAGCACTCCGGAATCGGGGGCGCGCCAGCCCCTGCGCGGACCCGGGCCGGCGGTCTCTCGAGGGGCGCACTCCTGCGCCCCGAGTCCGCGAGTGCTAGCTTCTGACTGGGCGACCTTCCCGTCCGAGGAAGGGACGTCGAGTCGGTACGGCATCGCTGCGGCCGCCCTGACTTCGGCCGGCAGAAGTCCTCCGCGTAGGGCCCCTTTCCCGGAGGGGCTGGCTCCGGGTCAGCCCGAGCGCTCGCGACACGGGGCGGAGCCCGAAGGCGCGTGACACGGGGGCGGGGCCCAGGGACGCCCCGCGGGTTCCGGACCGCCCAGCACCGGGGTCCCTCCGGCTCTCGAACCCCGCGCCTCCGAGGAAGGGCGGTCGGAGACGAGCCTTCCTCCCGGAGAGCGGGCGCTCGGGGGCGCCGCGGGGAGCCGTGCGGCCCGAGGCTGCTCCTGCCCGAGCACCTCGTCGCGCTTCCTGTCCGGTCATGGCGAGGCTCTGGCTCTGCGCGGGGGGCGCGGGCTGCTTGCTTGTGTTTCTGGTTTTGCATTCGCGTCTGTCTGGCTCACCGGTGAGTTGGAGAGCGAGGAGGTGACTGTCTGGGGTGTGCACAGCACTTCTGGGAGGCGACGCTTCCCTCTGCACTGGAGGCGGCGGGCGCTCGAGCTGGTCTCCGGCGGGGTGGGCGCGGTGGGGGCTGTCCATTTGGTTAAAATGTTTGTACACGCGCGGGAGGGCGGGGACGTGGAGGTGGGCAAGGGTGGATAAGTGGCGACGGAAAACAAATAAAATATAAGTAAGTGATAAAAAAGAAACTTTGGGGAAAAACGTTTGTACAGAGGGTCCCCGGCGTGTCGTTTCTCCGCGCTGGGATGGTGCAAAAGCGATGCCATGCAGTCGACGCGGAACTTGGCACGGGATAGCGCTGTGCGACTCTGCAGTGTCCTGTGTTGTCAGGGCCCGTCAACTTTATAAACACACATCTGTGTCTTCTGCTTCTGCCGAGAAGACAAGGAAGGCTTCGCGAGGTGACACGGGGGATCATGGCCCAACTGTAGGCGTAAGGGAGGCTACGTAGCTTTCGTGTAGTGATGCGTTTTTGACTTGGGAGGTATTTTGAAATGGTGATGAGCTTACCGGATTTGCCAGCTTCCACGACATCCTCAAATACTTTGCAGATTTGTATTTTGGCCGTGTTGGTGTTTAAACGAATAGGCCCATTTCTTCCCATTCTGACCTCTGTGTCAGGTGTCAAGGCATGCTTAAAAATAAGCCTTCTCTTTTTTTTTTTTAACCTAGAGTATAAACTGAATTCCAATCTTCTGTTTTTATTTAAGGCTTTAAGGGAGTTTGTGTTTCAAATTTCCTGGAGAACTGAGGACGTTCTTTACAGGCTGGACGTGGGTTGGCCTAAGCACCCAGAGTACTTCACTGGAGCGACGTTTTGTGTTGCCGTGGACTCCCTGAACGGACTGGTTTACGTCGCCCAAGTAAGTAAAGTTGGGTTTTTAAAAAATACATGAACACAAAGGAAGCATCAGCCTGTGACACTGAGTAGCCATATGTTTTTACATCATGCCACCTGTGGAATTTGTTTTTCGAATTGCTTTCCAGTGAATATATGACTTTGCATTTGATACATATTAATATTGCTAGGTTTTAGAGCTGAGTCTTCAAGCGCTGCTAAATTCCTCCATTAACCTTTAAATTGTGCTTCTCACTGCCAAAGTAAAGATTACTTTCTTAAAACTGATCCTATCTAAGCCGTCATCTTTGTGTACCTTCAGAGAGGGGATGACATCCAGAAGGTCCTAGTGTTCACAGAGGATGGGTACTTCCTGCGTGCTTGGAACCACACGGTGGACACACCCCACGGCGTGTTCGCAGCCAGCTCTCCGCGGGAGCAGGCCGTCTGGATCACGGATGTGGGAAGTGGTATGCGTGCCGGGGCGCTAGTCGCTTGCGAGAAAGTCTGTCTTTGCCCACATTCCTGCTTGTACGTTTTAAAGCTGCAGTCACCAAATTGGATTTGTTTAATGATTCGTGAAATCACTGATTTTTAAAAACACATTGTCCTTCTGCAAAATTAAGACGTTTAACAGGGAGGCTATCATTTTTATGATTTTTTTTAAATTTCACAAGAGCTTTTTCTTTTTAAAACTTTTCAGTTTTTCGATGACAGTTTACTGTCAGTGTTACTCTGTACTGGTTTCGGTGTACAGCGTATCGATCAGACACTCACGCACGTTCACAGGGTCACCCCGATGTTTCCAGCACCCGGCTGGCACCTCACGCAGTTATCACCACATTTTTTACTGTGTGTTCTGTGCTGTACTTTATGCCCCGTGACTGTTCTGTGACTGCCAATCTGTACTTCTCAGTCCCCTTGCCTCTTTCACCCAGGCCCCCAGCCCCTGCCCTCTCCCTCCCGCCCCTCCCCCTCCCCCGTGTTTATGAGTCTCTCTCAGTTTTGTTTGTTCCTTTATTTTGTTCATTAGATTCCACATGCAAGTGAAATCATATGGTGCTTGTTTTTCATGTCCTCTAGGTCCATCCATGTTGTCACAAATGGTAGAATTTCATTCTTTTTTTGTTTTCTTTTAAAGATTTTATTTATTTTTAGAGAGAGGGCAAGGGAGGGAGAAAGAGAGGGAGAGAAACATCAGTGCGTGGTTGCCTCTCACACGCCCCCTACTGGGGACCTGGCCCGAAACCCAGGCACGTGCCCAACTGAGAATCGAACCCACGACCCTTTGGTTTGCAGGCCAGCACTCATTCCACTGAGCCACACCAGCCAGGGCTCATTCTTTTTTATGGCTGAGTAATATTCCATGGCATATGTGAACCACAGCTTTCTTATCCACTGGTCTCTGGGGGGCATGTGGTGTGTGGGGGAGGACTCAGCATGGGACCCTGGCAGCTCTGTTCCTTCAGCTCCCTGCCCAGAGCCGTCCACCCAGACTCTCCTCACACAGTCGGCCTCTGCTCCTTTTCTTTCTAATTCAGTCCATGCATTTGACACTTGTCATTGATTCCCAGAAATAAAAAAAAGCACACGTGATCTCTTCATTCTTTCCCTCATAGCTGGTTTTTCCATACACGGGTCTGAAGACAGTTTTTGTATTCCTTCCTGTTTTTGAGTAAAAGAGTAAACTCCTTTCAAGCAAAACATGGCTTCAAATCAGCCATTTTATGTTAAAAAAAAAAAAGTTATTTACTGGTATTGTGTCTTCTGTGAAATCTTTAGAAACTTTGGACTTTGCTTTCTTAAACAATGTTCTGTTCTCTTGCTGTTACTTAATCTTTAGCTTAAGCCTCCAAATCAAATATAGTAATAAACTCAATTTTCAAGACAGAATTGTCGCATGAGCTGATGCACGTGGTTTCCAGCAAGTTCAGTGTGCCCAGGGTGTCTTTGGAAGGGCCATCAGTCAGCATGGTCTGGGCACGCCTTCAGGTTGATGTCTGCCAGCTGCTTCGTGGTTTTTCCCTGTTTATTCATATTCTGTTTTATATTTCTGCTTGGAAGATCATTGTAACTCAAATCTTAATACAAGTGAGAAGGTAAATATTAGTGATTTGGAGAGATTTAGTCCCTTCTTAAGGAAGAAAAGTTAAGGAGTTGAGTGTTGAATTTGTTCCCGCTAGGAGAAAATGTTTAAAACATCCGTGTTAGGGAGAACTGCTCTGCTGAGCTCCTGAAATTCAAGACCCGCACGTGAAAGAGTGAAACATCAGTTTTCAGACATGACTGGCTGTTTTCCAGGCCCGTCGAGACTTCCGTCTCTGAGTGCTGCTTCCTCGGGTCACAGGACCGAACTGGGAAAGGGCATGCTGGCGGTCTGATTTGAGTTGTCGGTGTGCAGAGGCCGTTTTTTAAGTTGTGCTTGTTTGGATTTAGAATCTGTGTACCTCGGAGTACCTGAGGTTTCACTTCATGCATTGGTTTGCCTGTCACTACCGAGGAAGCTCAGCTGCTTGTCAGATGACACGTTTGAGTGTCTGAGCCTATTAACTTTTCATTGGTGTTTAATTCTACCAGGTGTTTCCTCTAGGTTCACAATGGCCCTTGAACAACATGGGTGTGGACTGCATGGGTCCACTGATCTGTGGATTTTTTTCCGTAAATACTATAAATGTATTTTCTGTTGTGATTTTCTTAATAACACTTTCTTTTCTTTAGCGTACTTCATTGTAAGAATAGTGCGTATAATACATATAACACACAAAACATGTGGTAATTGACTGTTCATGTCGCCGATAAGTTCCGGTCAGCAGTAGGCTATCAGCAGCTAAGTTTTGGGGGTGTGAAGTTATCTGTGATTTCTGACTGTGCGGGGGTGGGCCTCTAACGCACCTTCCCCACCCCATTTATTCAACTGCACTTGAAAAACACAAATGTTTGTCAGCGGTCACATTTGTAAAATGTTCGTGTCTGTCTTTATAGGATCCTTTGGTCACACTGTTAAAAAATACAATTCCTTCGGGGATCTCGTTCAAGTCCTCGGCACCCCAGGTCACAGAGGCGCTGGTCTGAATCCCCTGCAGTTTGATAACCCTGCAGAATTGTACGTAGAAGACACAGGAGACATTTACATTGTGGACGGGGACGGAGGGTTGAATAACAGATTGATCAAGTTGTCCCCAGGTAGGTGGCTTAATTTTACATGGCGTTATGTAAGAATATCATGTAGTGAGTTGGGTTCAATTTGTTTGATGCTCGATGTAAAGTTACAACTCTTGTGTACAAATCTGTGAAGGGCTCAAGTGTGTTACTAGGAAAAAAGCAGAACAGGCATATGGGATGGCCAGTGATGGATTTGCTTATTCTTCACCCAAAGTGGTGTTTCCTTTGAAATGCGTGGGAGGCAGCGAGAATTGTGGTTCAAGGGATGAGTGGTCACTCTACCCAGCCAATGGTCGGCGGTCAGAGCTCTGCACCCAGGGCTGAGCAGCCGTGCAGGCTGACGGACCAGCAGGTGTTCTGCTGAATCCCCTGCCCCACTGCCCCTGGTCTGTTATAGGTAAGATGGTTAAATGCTGCTAATGCTGCTCTGAGGGGTTGGCTGTTAATAAGATCAATAAAATGGTGAAATGAGGCGAGAAGCAGGCACCGTTGTCTGGGGCAGCAGGGCCGGAGCTGCAGGAGGACACAGTTCTTGCACTGAACGGGTTGATGGGAGGAGGGTGGGTAGGTGGGGTGTCCCCAAGCCTGGGCCACAACGGGGCTGCCTGGGGTGGCAGCAGGGCATCCTGAGGAAAGGCGCTGGGGGCGCACTTTCTGACTAGTAGAAGGTGAGATCTGGGACGTCCTTGGGAGCTTATGCTGGGAAAATGTCCCAGGGCCAAGAGACCAAAGGAGGCTGGCAGCCCAGTGTCAATGACATTGGAGGCACATCCAGAGAGGTGGCAACGCGGTGCTGGCGCCCTCTGGGCTGCAGGGGGCACTAGAGCATCATACAGAGCAGGGCAGAGTGGGTGTGGTATGGAGGGAAAGGCCCCTCTCCCAGGTCGTGCCAGGGCAGGGGCCGCCTGGTCCAGGAACCACCCGCCCTCAGGCTTGGGGGGCGGGCCCAGCAGGCCGAGGGGTGCTGGGCACCAGTCTCTGTTCAGGGCCCAGCCTCTCCTCCACGGCGTATCTAAGGGTTGGACACCGTAATTCGCCTTTGACAAGTGTTCGGGGTTTTTTAGTGGAAAAGATGTTACTGAAGCCATTTTTACAAGATACAGCACTCTGTCAGGAGGTATTTGCACTGAGCCCTGTCGCGTGGAGGCCGTGAAGTCAACTTCTCCCCTCGTCACTGACACTGGTGGGGCTGTTAAAGGAAGAAGAGGTGGGGATAAGTAAGAACCAGAAGTTTCCCTGGAAGAAAGAAGGAGGCAGACTGAGGAGTGGATTGGGTGCAGACACGTGGCCGCCGCAACAAAGGGTACAACTGGGTGGCTTCACGGAAAGGGACTCGCTGGCGGCGGCTTTGGCATCAGGAGTCTGACTTCTGTGGGGCAGGTCGTGCGCCCCTGAAGGCACCCGGGGAGAACCTTCCTGCCTCCTCCAGCCTCGGGAGGCTGCCGAGCCCCAGTCCCTCCTCTGTCCTCACATGGCTGCTCCTCCGTGTGTCCCTCTGTCTCAGGTCTCCCCGTCATCCTCCTGTGAGCACACTAGTCATCGGATCCAGGGTCCACCCTAAATCCGAGTCACCTCGTCTCAAGTCCCCGCCCTCACGGCCCTGCTAAGACCCCGTCGGCAGTAGGTGGCGATCACAGGCACCAGAGGCTGGGGCTCGGACTTGCCTTTGCAGGGCCCTCAGTCTGCCCTACGGCGGGATGTCGGCTGAGACGGCCTGTGGGGGCGTCGCGCGACTGATTCGGAGCGGGGGAAGGGTGACACCAAGGAACAGAGTAGCTGGCGAGGGAGCCAGTTTAAGGAAGAGGTTGATGGGAGCCCTAAGCAGTGATTATGAGTGGAGATAATCATTAAAGAAGTAAATTCATTGCTCAGAACAGAAGGATTTTTTTTTTTATAAAGTGTAAGTATTAGGCAAATGGGCATATAAACAACAAGCAAGGAATGGGCTTATAATTGAAAAGTTCTCCACATCCTGTGTTGTGAACTATGACATGCCAACGCATGAGGCGTTCCCTGTGCCGCCCCAACCACGCGTGCTCGCCACTTGCAGATTTCACGATGCTCTGGCTGCGCGGAGAGAAGGGGACAGGGCCTGCTAAGTTCAACGTGCCTCACAGCGTCACCGTGGACTCATCTGGCCGGGTAAGAGCACGGCATGCGTGTCTGGACCTGTTTGTGTGTGCATATCTATGTGTGTGGATCTGGGCTTGTGCACACGGACCTCAGGGCGCCCGTGCGTGTCTGGCCGTCCTGGACATGCAGGTGTGTGAGAGCGTGAACGCATCTGGGTGTGAAGGGAGGGTGTGACCCTCCCTTGGGGGTGGGGGCGCTGTGAGGAGGGGACTCCCCGACACTCCCCGATGAGCAGGAGAGAGCTGCTCACTTGAGGGGAGAAGGAACACGTTGGGGGGCAGCAGGTGAGTCAGGTTCCCTGAAGGAAAGAGGAAAAAAGGAGAGATGCTCTGCTGGGAAACTGCGGTGGGAATTCAAATACAGTTGTGATTCTAGAATTAAGCAAAGTCAGTTCTAGGAAGCAGAGAGAGAGGGAGGCAGAGAGGGAGAAGAGGTGGGGAGAGAGAGAGAAGGTTAATTTGGGAAGCCTGAAAACCAGACCAGCGGGCCAAACGCTGGTTTTCAGCAGCTGCTCCCTGTCCCGGGGCTGAGCACCTCCACCAGCAAACTGCAGTCGAGGCATTTTTCCGGCCCCCTCGCCTGCCCCCTGCTTGGCTCGCATGCACCTCTGACCG
The DNA here is from genome assembly GCA_007922815.1 of Macrotus californicus. Taxonomy (NCBI): domain Eukaryota; kingdom Metazoa; phylum Chordata; class Mammalia; order Chiroptera; family Phyllostomidae; genus Macrotus; species Macrotus californicus. The sequence goes on along the minus strand of VMDR010000798.1, from coordinate 118,870 downwards.
TAACCGATCAGTTCTGTGCAGTTTCCTGCCTATAGCCAGGCCCCGGCCCCAAAGGCTTTATTACCCGTTCCTCCTGCTGTTCCCCTGCAGTAGCCCGTGCTCCCTGTCCCAGTAACTCGCTGTCCCCCAATAGACTGGAGCCACGTGAGGGCACTCACCGCACGTCTCTGGCTCTCTGCCTCAGCGCCTTGCACACAGCAGTCACGTCACGCGTGTCTGTTCAGTGACTCCGTGTCTCGGTGCGCAGTGGCCCGGACAGCCTTGGCTTCGTGCCATTAAAAACTGAATCCACCGCTCGGCGCTCCACAAGCAGCCCTCAGGACTGCAATGTGGCTTCCTGTGCGGACAGAGTGCGAATGTTCTGACAGTAAAGGTTTCAAGTATTTCCCGTCACGGACGGGAGGATAAGGGGACATGTGGACTTCATATGTAAGTTGGGGACTGGAGTTGGAACTAACTGCTGTCCGCGAGGGATAAGGACAAGGTCAAGTCTCTGAGCACGAGATCCTTGAGCCCAGTGAAGTCACCATGGCAAGGGACGCCCTGCTAAGCGGCCTTGGAGAGCATCTGGTGAGATGCTCTGCTGCTGCTGAGCCCCGTTTCTCGGGGCTAAACTCTCCTTCCTCCTTGGTCACTAGTCCAAGGCAGCAGTCCCAAAACCAGCCGCCTTACTTAGGGATCAGCAACCTTTCTCCAGGGACGCGAGAGTCTTTGTTTCTGATTGGAGATGAATTCAGTGGCTACCAGAACTCACACGTGTTGAAGATAAAATCAGGGTTCCCTGAAAACATAGTCCCGAGTCCACAAACCCAGGAGAGCTGAGGATCCTTAGGTGGAGGGGCGGAGGTCAGCCACCCTTCCGGTCCCTTCCTCTTAGCTGTCCGCGGCCCCCGCTACGGGTCGCTGGGACGGCCACACAGTGTGTGCCACGGGTCGCCCACGTCAGGTGCAACAATGCCTGAAGTGCCATCGGAGTGTACCTCCTCATTTCATAGCAGCAGTGCCTGTAGTGACCTTGTGGCAGCCAGTCACACACCCAAGTTAGCCCTGTCGTTAGCCTGCTGCCGTCCTTGCCGTCTTACTGAAGCTTCACAGGCCTCCCCTTTGCCCGAACAGCATGTCGGACACCCCTCGGCAGACAGCAGGCAGAGGCCTGACGCTCCTGCAGTGCCAGTGAACCCTGGCTCTCCCGGCCCGAGCACTGGGGCCTGGTGGCCTTTCTTTGTCCTCCTTCTGTGGCCTGGCCCTGGAGCTGGCAGGCTGGTGGTGCTCAGCAACGGAGTGAGTTTAGAGGAGTGGATGAGCCCCTCTGTGGGGGCCACGCATGTGTCACAGCTCAGAGGTGCGCAGAGTGGGCAGGCGCCGCAGGCCTGGGGGTCAGGCCAGGGCCGCGAGCAGCCTTCCCTCTCCCAGACATCTCAGGCCTTCCGAACTTGAATTTCCGATCTGAAAACGGGGCTTTTAATAACCCTCTTATTTGGGGACCACTAAGAACTAAATGAGAGATCGGATGAGAAGTTAAAGAGAGCAGTTCCCTCCGCCCTCCTCTTCCCTTCTTCCTCTCTTCTCCTGGTGCAGAGGAGGTCTCCCCAGCAATCCCTTGGTTTGGCCCTCAGGTGTGGGTTGCTGACCGAGGAAACAAGAGAGTCCAGGCCTTTGAGAAGGACACCGGGGCCTGGCTGGGAGCCTGGGACGACTGCTTTGCGGACGAGGGGCCTTCCTCCATCAGGCAAGCGCTTCCTGGCATTTTAAGTTGCTTGTTTCACCTGCTTTATGGGGGTTCTTCAAAGAGCTGGCTCAGAGTCTAAGATACTTGTCGGTGTGACCCAGGGGAGGACAGGAAGCTGGCATGCAGAACACCGTGCTCAGGGGTCCGGTTCCAGCAGTCGTACCCACAGCACTCTGTGCAGCCCAGGTGGGAACTGTACCTTCTCGAGAGATGTCCCTCGAGACGCAGTTGGGAGGTTTTTAAGCACAGAATGGAAACGGAGACCCCGAGTTGATGGTGTCAGACCCAGCTAAACGCTGACTCTTTCCCTGTCACTCCGTGTGCAGCTACGGCACTGTGTTTATTTGTGACCTCAGCTAACCTTTGGCTGTGTCTGCCATCATGCATCTCTCGATCCCACCTGAAAGAATTTGATTAATTTAAAATCCTCTTGAAAGAACCCTCACGCTCGTCCCGGCCTTCTCTCTGAGCCCGGCCAGTGCTGGTTCTCGGCGGCCCTGTCCTGCCTGAGGTCCTCACCCTTAAACCCCCAATTATGCAGACCCCTATCCCAGTCGCCGCGTGTCCCTTGCCCTCTGCAGGGTTGTCACGGCCCCGACGGTGGCTTGTCATCTCTTTGCCTCTGTGTTCCATTGTTTACTCTCCCACTAGAACACAGAGGAGGAGAGATCTGGGCGTCTTGCTCACAGCCATGTTCTTGGCACTGAGCACAGGGCAGGCACCTTCGCAGGGTAAACGAACGAGTCAGTAGCACTGTGAGAGCTCCTTCCTCGTGTGGGGGGAGGGGGGTGCTACGTTAGGAATACACTGGGGGCAGTTAAAACCAACCCAGCATATTACAGATCTGGAAAATGGGCTGCAAACCGCTGATCCACCAGAAGGGCTAATGAACTAACTGGGGGGAACCTCCAGCAAGTCGGTGCCTGCTGCCCTCGAGCACCGTGGGGATGACAGTGTTGCGGAAGTACGCGCGTGGGTGACCTGCGCACAGACTCATCGCGTGTATGCCCCCCTCCTCCGCAGGTTCACCCCCGACGGGCAGCACGCGGTGGTGGCCCAGCTGAACCTCAGCCGGCTGCTGTTCCTGGCTGCGCCCCCCGTGGGTGGCATCGGCTCCTGCTTGGTGAGACACTCCGTCCAGCTGGCAGAAGAGGTCTCACCCCACCTCCTGGACGTCAGCGGGCAGACCGGAGCCATCTATGTCGCAGAAATCGGAGCAAAACAAGTACAAAAATACGTCCCTTTGAAAAGCTATTTCCCGTCCTTCCATTTCTGATGCTGGTCTGCCTGGAGATCTTTCAGGTGAAAGTTCAAGTTCCCAGATTCACCGTTTAAGTGCCTAAAAATAATGTTCAAGTGCAAGAATCCATTTCTTTGTTTTTACCTGATCCAGTATCAGAATATTTGTTTCTATGTCATTAAGAGTTGCACGTTGCGTTGCCATTTTTGTGACTTAATTTTATTTGTAAATGCGCAAGGGTATTTTAATGAAAAATTATATTTTAATGAAAGAAATGTAACTCTAAAAAATCTGGGGTCAAAAGGGAGTAAATAACTAGATGTAACCTAGTTATTTCTCGGTAGACTATTCCTTTGGAGGGAGAAACAGAAATAAAAGTGGTTTGGGGATGTTTACCGAATTTCACCGAAGGACCACAAACCAGGTGGCTGACATTACGTCTGATGAACTGCGTGAGAGGTGGGGCCAGGTGGGCTCTGGGGGTGCAGTGCTCACAGGACGCCAGCCCTGAAGCCTCAGAAACGAAGAGGCCGGGTTTGTCTAGGTCCCTTTGAGCAGCTCACGGATGACACAGTGACCGCTGTTCACACATGTGGTGGGACTCGGGGAGGAGGAGCCCTGCCCCTGACGGACAGGAGCCTGTGGGAGCTCCACCTTGAAAAACCAGTGAGAGGGACAGTTTAGCCCAAGTAGATAAGTAACCAAATGTCGTGGACTTGCTGTGAGCCTGGGGGCTTCGCTGGGCGTCGGCCCTTCCGCCATGAGACAGGAACGTGGTTCACAGAAGGGGCCTCTCCTCGGTGCCTTTGTTCCTTTAGCGAGAACTCAGTTCATTCCCAATGTCTGTCTACCTCAGATAGGCTCAGGATGGTTGCCACAGTGTACACCCACCTCTGAGCTAGTGAAGTGCATCGTTTCCTGCGTATTTCTGCGCCTCCTCTGTCACCACTGGAGTTGGAAAGTCAGCTCTCCAGTTGAGACCGTTTTCTCTGTCAGTCATTCCAGCCGTGGTGGAACCCTTGTTGTGTTACCACCTTGCAGACCACCCTCCCCGCTGGCTCCGTCCAGCCTTCATCTCCCTCCTGCCGGACTCAAGTTCTTCCAATGCTGGCCTGTCTTCACACAGCCAGGGAGGTGAGTCTTCCAACGGGAACCCGTCCTGGCTTCCGAGGCCACAGCGAGTGTGTCTGTGCCCCAGATTGGGCTGCACGGTCTCCAAACTAGTAGCTCGTCTCCTGCTCAGACGGGAACACTGTCCTGCCCTCTTGCAGGAACTCGGGGGTGGGGGGTGCGCAACCTGGCGTGACGCAGGTGTGGACACGTGTGTAAGTCCGTGCCAGGGACTCCGAAAGCATCTTATTACAAAAGGTGCTTCTAAACTTGCCCTTCACCTCATCCCGTCAGGTTTGCCTGGACTTTGCGTTTGTTTCAGAACGTACCCTTGTGAACAGGACGGGGTTTAGCCAATGTAATTAACTGGTGTGGATGAAAGAAGGTAATTTGAGCTGGTTTTTTTGTTGTTGCTGTTGTTTCTGAGCCAGGACAAGACGTACAAATGTCTCTTTGAAAGACACAGTTTAGGTGAACTGATACTGTCATTTCAAAAATGTTTCACTCAACTCTATTGTGTTTTATATCATATTCGTATATAATGTTGAAGGATTCTAGTAATGTTTCTCAACTTTTTCCTTTGGATTGTTTAAATGGATGAGAAATATATTTTCGATTAAAATAAACAGCAGAACTTTTGAAGGAAAAGGCAGTATCATCTGGCTGTCCCGTTAGTTTGATTTTATCTTTGAAAGGCACTTTGTAAGTCCTGATTTCGTTGGAGAAATCCAACTAGCACGGGACGACAGGTTGACACGGAGTTTTCTGCCAACGCCGTGCTGTTCTGCTGGCCACGGCTCTAGCACCCTGTAGTGAGGGCTGTGGTGCGTCCAGCTTCCCCCTTTTCTCAGGGTTGCTTTGGCTCTTCAGGGTCGTCTGCGGCTCCATACAAGTCTAATGGTGTTTTGTTCTCTTTAAGAAACGTCATTGGGATGTGGATGAAGATTGCATTAAATTTGCCTATTGCTTTGGTTAATGTGGCCGTTTTAGCGATGTTGGTTCTTCCAACCTGTGAATATGGAATATTTTTCGATTTCACTGTGTATTTTTCAATCTGTTGTAATAATGCTTCATAGTTTTCAGTATAAAGGTCCTTCACAACCTTTAGTACATTTATTCCTAGGTTATTTTTTTTAAGAAATTTGTTCAGATGTAAAAATTCTTTTCCCTGATTTTGTTTTGGAAACTATTATTTTTATAAATTCTAATTTTAAAATGTCACTATGCAATGAATGGGCTTACCATTTTCCTAAAAATGTTTTTAAATTTCTCGATTTTATTTGCCAATAGTGTAAGTTCTTATAAATATAGCTCACATTTAAAAATTTCTTTGGAGACCTCAAAAATCTGTGTGAAAGGACCCTGAGACCTAAACGTCTAAGAACACTGGTGTACATGCCAGCCTTCTGTGTATGAAAGGGAAAACATCATGTCTGTGCACTAGCTTATGTACGTGTAAAGGAAGTCAGAAAGGATAAATAAACCAGCACCAATGGTTAGGCAAAGAGGGTAGGAGGCCATCCTTTCTACCTTTACTTTTGAGCTGCGCCAAACTATTCAGAAAATTAAGTGTAAAAAAACAGCTGGGGGCCGTGGGGGCCGCGTGAGCGCAGACAGGGTAAGCTGGGACAGAGCGGAACGCAGCGTGCGCGGGGCCGGCCCTGCGCCGTGTCTGGGAGCGACCGCTCGGGCCCAGTGCGCGCAGGAGAGGGGCCTCCCCTACAGCAACGCCACGCGGACCTGGGTGAGGCCGACACACACCGTCTGTTTCCTAACGGTCACCCTAGAAGTGTGACTACACATGCCACCCACCTGTTCCTGTGGGCATTACGTTCCGGTGAGCACAGGGAAAAACAATGCTTCGACATTAAAAGACACAAACTCATCGCGCATGCTCCCTGGCGCTCCTGAGGAAAGGGCGCAGCGCCTGAGCCGCAGCCTCACCCAGGGCAGCGGCCAGCACCCGCCTGCCCTGCGGGTTGCCGTGAGGGTTCACTGCGTTACCGTTTTCTCATGTGACAGCACATTCCCTGGCGCCTGAGGAATGCTCCAGAAGTGGCATTCTGTCCCCGGTGCAGCAGAGAAAGCTGACAGTGTCACTACACAGTAATTTTTTTAAAAGACTGGTGGTTGCTTGAGGAGTGCAGGGGGGAAGGTGGAGAGATGAAGAATTCTGTTTAGTGTTTCAATAAACTGAATTTAAAAAACAACACATGCCTTGAGGTTAACACCATTTAATGCACTGTCATTTTCACCTATAAATACACAATTTGCAGGAAAACAGGGTCTGCGTGCACAACAGAACCCTAGATTGAGGGAAGCAATCAAACGGACGGACTCACCAGGGACAGGACCACAGTCCACACAGGAGATCATCTTGGGTCAACCCATCTCCACGGCTGGACCTCCTCCTGCCAATCCAGAGCTCAGGCCCTGGCCTGGCCAGTCCTGTGGACCTGGACTGCGGCCACCAGCCTCTCCCTTCTCTCCACATCCGAGCCCCGGAAGTTAATTAGAACAGCTGCAGCACAATCGACCGACGTGCGAGGTCCCTGGCCCCCTCCTTCCAGGCGCAGTGTCTCAAGTGCACAAGGAGAGAAAACACTCCCTCTGCCTGAACCAGCCCTTCCAGCTCCCCTGGGTGCTCAACTTAGGGTTCCCTGTATGAAGGGGTCAGGAAGGCTGGCACCACCTGAATATAGGGGCCAGGGGGACGTGTGCGTCTCCTGTCAGGAATTCCGAGGCTGCCCACGGGCTTGTCCCCAGTGGGGTTGGGGTTAGGGGCGCACACGTGTGCCCAAGCTTCAGCCCACAGCTCCGTCCCTCCAGTCAGAGGGCAGCCGGGGAACAGGGGGACGTGCGTCAGGCATCTCAGGGACATAACACTCTGGTCCTAGGAACTCCAAGCTCAAAATGAATACCCAAGGCAACATCCAAAACTGTTTAATTTCCGTAAGTAAGGGATACAGGTTTAAAAACAATGGCCATCGGGAAAAGCCACTCTTACTGACAGGGTGTGAAATCATAAAACCAACACTTTCAAGTGTCAGGACTAGTCGTGGTGCACATCACATTTGGCAATTCTGCACCGTGCCCAACATCCAGACATGCCAGTCAAGTTCATCTCCCCTCAACTGGAAGCGGACTGCAGACTGTCCAGTGCCAGCGAGTACACTCGCATTGGCTGAGGAAGCAGGTCTGCAGTGCCCTCGGGGTGCACGGGATGCTCCATTTCCATCAGCCTCGGTGACGGAGGCAGCTGCCCACACAGGGGGGCAGGCCCGCCATGGCCACAGCAGAGTCTGCTCGGCCAGAAGCGAGTGTTACGGAACGAGGGCCACGGAGAGGAGCAGTGCAGGGGCCTTTGATGGGCTGAGCTGCATCTGTGGACATGTGCAAAGCACGCAGGACAGAGGACGGGAATAGCGAGGAGCTTTAACAATTCACAGCTGAAGGGTATGCCTGGGTTTTGCAGAGCTCACACACAGCTGTCAGAAGTCAACACCCAGTGGCGTCCTGGCCGGAGTGGGCAGGACCTGGCTCAGGTCCCATTCTCTGCTCTCCCCAGACCCTCCCGACAGCCCGGATCCCACACATCCCACCTGTGCTGCACGCACCCCGTCCTGCATGGGATGGGACACCTGCTCGGGAACAGCCTCTGGAGGCGACCCCGCACGGGGGGCTCCCACCGCGTCGTCCTCGCCACCCTGTCACCCGTCACTGCTCCCTTCTCAAGTGGAGAAAGACACGGTGAGCAGACAGAGGCAGCGATGAACATGCGCCAAGCCCACACTGAAAACACGGCACTCCGAACAAAGCAAGCCTGCCTTCACCTACGTGTTCGCAACTGTTCCAACTTCTTCAAGTTTTAAAGGACAAAGCCTTGAAACTTTGAGGCTCAAGTCAACTCCAAAGGTGTTGTATTTTCCAAAGACCAAAACCACACGAGACTCCAAACCCAAGAAGCTCCTTTGTTTTAACAGCGGGGACTGCCCCTTTGGCCACCAGCCTGAGCAGTCGGCCTTGCGGAGGCCTGCAAGACCCAGGGGCCATGGGCTGTCACACACGGCCTCGGGGACGTCCCCTGGCGGCTCACCAGCCCACAGCTCTGGAAGGAACGTGGCCAGTTCCGGCCCCTGAGGTTTGAAAGTTCGACCTTAAACCAAAAGCAGCTGCAGTTAGTTTTCTTGCCAGGCTCTCCCTTGCTCAGCCTCACCACGCCACCAGCATGGCCCAGGACAATGATCCCCGATGCACCACTCCCCCCTCCAATGCCATTCCCAAAGGCTGCGTTCCAGTGACGTCCTCTGGGAGTTCTAGGAGGAGCCACGGGAATGAGCTGGCACCCCAAGGAGTCCGAGTGCCGGCTGAACAGCCTCCCCTGTGGTTCTCACGTGGATGAGTTAGAGCTATGACATCACTACTTTCAAAAGGACAATGGAAGCGATTACTGAGGACACTACCGCAAACTGAACCACCTGGCGGTGACAGGGCTGCGCAGGGGCGTCGGCCGCCTGCACGTCCGGCCCCAGGCCCTAGAAGACCCAGAACAGTGACCCGAGGGCCATGCCCGTGGCAGCCCCGGCCAACATTCCAAGCGCCAGGTCGCCGTCGCTGCCTGGATGCCGCTCCCGGACAATGACGTGGTGGGTGGGCTGCTGCCCGTAGAGCCCTAGAACAGAGAAAGACAAGCCTCTGAGCAGTGCGTCACGTCCAGCACCCACAGAAAAGACGGCTCATCAGCTGGGACCCTTCCTGAGAGCGGTCAAGGTCCCTGCTCGCTGCACTGGCATCCCTCCCATGGCCTCGGCCGCCTCTGGATAGACGGGGGTAGGGGGCGCAGAGCCCCTTGTCGCTGCACTACGAGAAATCCAGGTGCTTGGCTTCCCAAGGTCCAAAGTCCCAGACACAACCAGAGAGCAGAATCCTAATGAAGCCACAACTCTGGCCCCTGGCGTCCACTCTGGTCCCCATAGCACCTTCTCAGGACGCCAGGGGCGGGAGAGCGCAGGGGGCAAGCAGAGCCCACATTCCAGGGCAGAATCCCCCGTTTATGCAGAAAGTGTGTTACTGAGAAAACTCCCTACAGAGCGAACTTTAAAACACTTAGTACTGAATTCGCGATATCCAAGCCTACGGTTTGTTGTCTTCCGCACGTGACAACTGTACTCAAGGCTGATTCGCTTTAAAATTGCCGGAACTACATAGGGCTCATTTCCTCCTCTGCGTGCCACCCTTGCACCACGCAGCTCCAGGAGGGCGAGACACCAGCCCCAGGTCTCATGCACGTGCAGGGGAAGACCCAGAGCAAAGTCAGCAGCGGCCACGGCAGCCGATGTCCAAGGCGGGGCCCCCGCCGGAGCCAGCTGGGGGCGTCCGCAGGTGGCACTTACTTCAATTACCTAGCTCAACTGAGCGTCACGTAAACGGTCAGAACGGTGGACCTCAGAGGCTGAACCAAAGAACCGAGCCCACAACGCAGAACCGACAGCTCTCCTATCACGCAATGAGGATGGTCTCTGCAGCCCAGGGGCCTCCACAAGGACCTCGGGCCCAAGTCCAAGGAGGGCCGGTCCGCTGCCCGTGGAGGAAGGTGGACTGAAACAGGATGCTGGCCGGCAGACTTTCTAGCTGGCTGACTGACCACAGGTTCCCACAGACCCCAGAGGGCTGTGTGTGTCAGCCCAACGTGCCAACTGGGGACCGCCCGTCACACCCTCTGCACACCCTCTGCACACTGCCGCCTGCCCAGGACGCGCCCACAACTCGATGTTGCCCACGTGGGCCATTGCCCACATCTCCAGTGTGGAACCGGGGAGGGGAGAAGTGGAGAGAAGCCTGTCAAAAGCCCCAGGTCAAGTCAGCCCCTTGTAGCCTCTCCTTCCCTAGCGAAATGGAACACGCCTCAGCAGGGACCGTTTTCGCAGGACGCTACCAGAAGGCAAAAAAGTAGGAGAAAGAGCACCTCCCCGCCCTGCGAGGGGCCTCTGGGCTGAGTGGCTTCATCACATAAGCAAATCCCAGTAATGCCCCCTTCTCTCCTCGAGAACAAACCTGGTGCAGTGGGAACGTTCTGACAGTCACGCCTGTCACTTGGCTTTGCAAAGCGTGTGACTCTATGTGACACTTTAAGGAAAAAGCCCAGGGCAGAGGGCCTCGTGGTCTAGGACCAGAAACAGCTCTGGCCCTCCCACCGTCCCCACCGCCAGGCGGGCAGGGGCGGAGGGCGGCCGACTCACCTGCGTAGTGGTACTGGCAGGGGACCGCGTAGGCCTGCCCGTCGGGAGCGTAGAGGACCTGCGTGCCCGGCGCGTACGCAGCGCCGTAGGGGCCGTAGCCGTAGGCCTGCAGAAAGAAACAGCCATCAAGACACAGCCCTGACGCCCAAGGAAAGGCCCGTTCAGAGAAAGGCTCTCAGCGCCGTGGGCGTGGAGGGGCGGAGCCTGGACCTGGCGGTGCCCGCGCGTGTGGAGCTCCGAGGTGGAACCTGAAAGTGTTCCTCCGAGAACAGAGACGAAGACACCCACTCTCGTCACTGTTACCTAGCACGTGACAATGAGGGAACGGGGTGGGGGGGAGTGTGGGATCCCCCCATGGTACCTATCTGTGCCCTCTCGTGAATCTATCTCAAAATTAAACGTTAAAAAAAAAAAAAAAAAAAGGCGGAGCAGCAGCCTCCCAGCCCAGACACTCCTCCAGGGAGCACGGGACACCCGAGCCCGCCACCTAGAGGGCACACCAAGGTGTTTGGGATTTGGCATGTGATTTTTCTGAGGTTTGGTTTCTTTTATTTTCAAAACTTTTTTTTCTGATTAGACAAAGAATTTCAGTCATTGAGTATAAACTGTAAACCATAAAAAGCACGTGACCAGAGCAACCACTAAGGTCACGACCATGTCTAGGTCCATCCTAAAGAGAGCTGTGCAGGTGAAGATGAAGAGCAGCTGCCTTATTTTACGATAGCAAAAGGTGGTTAACTTTTGTTGAAAGAAGAAAGGGGTTTAGAATGCATCTCTAATTTCTCTGGCACTGGATCCAGGGCTGTTTTTGTTTTCTTAAAACAACACAGTAAGTGGCACAGAGACCCCAGCCCCCTGCCGCCCGCGCCCCGCGGCCGAGAAGCGTGGACTCCCCACCTCGGTGTCTGGAGCGGCGCAGGCTGTGTACGGAGGGGGGGCGGCCAGCGCGGGGCCGGCGTAGGCCGCTTCCGAGCCAGCATAAGCCTTAGGAGAGAGACAGAGGGGACGATGGTGAGTTGCCACAGAGCAACGACAGAGGCTTTCAGGGTGTCACACGTGTGTCCTTTCTATTTAGCAAATTTTTAAGCCAAAATGTTCCTTGTGGACAGCAATACAACCGCTCTCAGAAAAGCAGTAAATGGCAGGGGAAGATCCCACTCCTCGCCACCCACGCACCCCCCAGTGTCCTTCAGCCCAGAGGGAGCAGGTCCTCCCACCATCCACCCACACAGGCGGGAGCCCCCAGGGACACCCAGGCCTTTGAAAGACGCGCCCACCCCACAGCCCTTCCGGTCACCAGTAAAACCCCACAATCCGAAGTGTGGCCTCAGAGACACTGCACACAGCGCCTGTTCCTTCTCTAAATCACCCCCCTAGTGGAAAAAGGGTGTGCGTTCTTTACAAAGATAATCCCCATAAAGAGTCGTCTTGCCCCAACCATGCGGGTTATCAGCGCTAATTTCATGGAGGAGTGGGTGATCCAGGAAAGGGGGAGACCGCAGGCGGGCGTAGAGCAGGGAACCGAAGCCCGAACGGTGCGTCTCTCCACTGCCTTCCCCCCACGCACACTCTTCTGTAGGCTCCATCTACCTTTTCCTCCCCGAAGAGAGAAAGGGGCACGCAGAGGGCAGAGGGGGCTGTGTGCACTGCTCTGGTCACCAGTGGGGCTGCCTGTGGCAGGGGCTCCCATGGCCAGAGGCAGGGCTGGAGAGGAGACTGAGCAGGGGCGTGGTCAAAGGACCCGCTGTCCTTTCCGAGCCTCCTCTGTGAAGCAGAGTTCAAAGTGTGGGGAATCTCAGTGAGAACACGTGTTTCTGGAAAACCAACCTGGAACGGGGTCCGCCTCCCGGAGGGCTCCTCTCGCCCACAGGTCTGGCCGACCCAGCTCAGAGCCTTCGAGGGGTGCCCCACCCCCCCGCCCAGCTCTGCCTGCGTGGCCAGTGGCCCCCTTCTCCCCCGCTCCGTCTCTCCTGTGTGTCACGGAGTCCGTGGGACACAGCACTGCCGGCTGCCCCCGGCCAACACTCACCGTGTTCGTCCTGCAGTCCTGGAGTGTAAACTTCCAGGCCCTGGAGGGAAGAGAGGGAAAGTCATCTGGGTGAAACCCAACCCAGGGCGCCGTGACCCCCCAAGCTATGCTGGCACTAGGGTTTCTGAAAGAGCCGGTTCCAGGGCCACTCAACCAACTCATGGGAGACGTGCACTGAGGATACATAACATGTAAAAAACACGCCTGCAGTACATGTTACATCTGCTGTTTAAAGCGTACCCCAGAGCACTGCCTCTGCTTTACCTTCTAGTGAGTGTAGGGTGTACCAGCTTAGTTACCTGGCTGGCCCCACACATACACCCGCCCACCTACTGAATGGCTACGGAATGTTCCCGGAGAGAGGGGCGGCAATTCCTTCCAGTTAAACATAAGGCTGGTACTTTTTTTGCCAGCTTCAGAAGCTGTCATGCGTGCGTGATAAGGCATACAGGTTACATGACACATGTATGTTTCGAGACGATTACCACAGGAAGTGAACGCCTCTGCTCCCCCACCCCACCCCACCCCATGATTACCTTGCATTTTCTCCAGTGATGACATGGAAGATCTCTCTCAACCCCAAGTACATCCAACAGGGCTGTTCATTCCACGCCGGGCGCCCAGAATCATGCTGACTGACCCTCTCCCCCTCCCCTAAGGCCCAGCCCGTGGCCACCACCCTCTCGTCTCCTGCGCGGTCCGCCCTTGCAGGTCGCACGTACAACAGAGCCCAGACAGTGCCTGTCCTTCCCTGACTGGCTTGTCCATGTTGGCCGGGCGGCAGAGGTGGAACGGGCCCACGCGCTGCTCCCCCACCTGAGCCACTGTTCTGCCGCCTGAGGGGGCCCCACCCCCGCTCCTTCCCTCCCCGACCACTGAAAATTCACACAGAAGACGCCCTTTAAAACGAAGCACTTCAGAAACGAGACTCACAGACAGTCGTCCGGGCTTTCTGCACAGAGACTGACAGTCCTCCCATCTCGGCAAACTATCTGCAACATGCAGTCTCTGGGCTTCCCATCTGGAGGCTGAATGTCTATGAAAAATAAATAGAATAAAGGGATATATTTTTTAAAGGACTTCTTACCTAAGAGCTCAGATGAGCACAGGACCAGTACTTCAGACACTGCAACTGCCGAACACCTGGGTTCCGCTCCACAGAAGCAAACGGGTGACGCACGGGTCTGCGCCAACGGACTCCCTGTAGGGAGAGCAAGCAGCCCTGGGTGGGGGCAATGCCCACGCCGGGACACACACACAGTGGCCCAGAGGTTAGAAGGACAAGCCCCACGCAATGACCAGTGTTTACATAGCCTAAGATACCAGGACACTTGCTGATGTTACTCACAGGAAGCATCTAACTAGATCACCAGTTTAAAGGTGCACTCGGAGTTTCCTAGCATCTCAGTGTGCGCTGCCTGAGCCATCGAGACCTGTGTGTGAGGACCGGGCGTGCAGGCGGATGTCACACACGTCAGTGTTTCCCGCAGCACACCCCGCTACAAAAAGCACAGAGGTAATGGAACAGGCAGGGCTGCCTACACGTGCGTTTGTGAGACACAGAGAATGGGACGCCTGGCACAGACGGGCCCCTTCCCAGTGAGGGGAGGAGCACCCCAGGGCGTCACCACCCTTGGGAGACAGCTGCAGCCCTGAAGACGCCGCCGGCTCTGAGTCACAAACCTGCGCTGCCTGGGGGGGCCCGAACGCTCTCGTTCCTGAAACCTCCACGAGACAGAAAGGAGTGTGGAATTGAGGGTCTGATTCAGAGGAGAAATGAATTTGCTCCAACCGCCCGGCCCCCACTGCGGTCACCTCTTCCCCCGTGAAGCCCTCTGGGGCCTGTGAGTGAGAGCAGGTGAGTGAGGAAGGGCCCAAGTCCCGTCCGGAACGGCGAGGAGCAGGGGGCGGGTGCTCACCCCGGCACTGGAGCCCAGTGCGGAGGTTGATGCAGTCCACCGGCACATGCACCTTGTCCTCCATGCTCTGCCGGGTCTGGTCGCCGTAATAGACCAGGTGGCCGTCGGACCAGAGGTCGAACCAGTTCTTCTTCCAGCGCTTCAATATAGTGCCTGCAAGACAGTGCCAACGGTGGCTAGGAGCTCGCCCAGGGATGGGAGCGAAGGGGACGGCCTTCTGACCCATGAGCCCCCCAGCCCCCGGCTGCCCGAGCAGCCCATCCCAGTGGCAGAGAACGTGGACCACAGGTGGCACACGGACGGAGCACGGCCCACTCCATGCTCCCAGATTGTTTTTAAACTAAACTTCTCAGGGTGACTCAGGTTAATCAAATCACACAGGTCTCAAAGGTACAATGGCATGCCACGTCTGTGCACACGCCATGTCTACACATGCCTACACACAAAACATCTGTACACAAACGTGTGCACACACCATGTCTGTACACAGCACGTCTGTACGCAGGGGTGGGCAAAAGCAGGTTGACTTGTGAGTCCACGAGGCAGGGTTTTCTCTGGTGTTAACTATCACTACTGTGTCATTCTGCACACACACAACTGTAACCTCCTCCTGCTCACACCTGTGCCGCGCTGCGTGCCTGCCCCCCAAAGTCCAATCTTCTTCCGTCAGCACGTATTTGACCCTGTGACTCTCGGTGTCCCCCCCTCCCCCTGGTCACCACCACACACCGTCTGTGTCTGGGCCTGTTTGTGTTTCTCGTCTGTTTGTCTGTTGCTCCCGGTTCTGTATCCCACACGTGTGGGATCACGTGGTTCCTAACTCTCTCTGTCCGACGTGCGTCACCGAGCAGACTGACGGTGCTGCAGGCCGTCGTGAGCAGCAGTGCACCTTCCGAGGCTGAGTGGCGTCCCATTGCAGAGGCACAGTGCACCATTATCCCGGCCTGATGGAAGCTGGCTCCGTGTCCTGGCCACCGTGGATAATGCCGCAGTGAACACAGGGGTGCACGGATCTTTGCAAGTGCCTGTTTTCAATTTTGGGGGTAGATACCCAAAAGAGGGGTGGCTGGCTCACACGGTAACTCCATTCTTACTTTTCTGAGGAGCTGCCCTGCCGTTTCCTATAGAGGCTGAACCAGTCTGCACCCCCACCAGCAGTGAAGGGCTTGCTGTCCCCGCAGCCTCCCCAACACATGCCACTGCCTGTCTCGAGGACAACGGCCACTCTAACAGGCGTGAGGTGGTGCCTCATTGTGGTTTCGACTTGCGTTTCACAACAGCTAGTAAAGGTGACCATCTTTTCATGCATCTGTTGGCCGTTTGCAGGTCTTCTTAGGACTGATGTCTGTCCAGGTCCTCTGCCCATTTTTTAGCTGGACGTTTAGTTTGGTGTTGAGTCGCGTGAGTTCTTTATATATTTTGGACAACAACCGGCGCTGGAACTGTTTGCGAATGTCTTCTCCTGTTTGGTTGGCTGCCTTTTTGTTTCGCTGCAGGTTTCTTTTGCTGTGTAGAGAAGCTTTTTGGTTTGATATAGTCCCCTTCATTTGTTTTTGCCTTTACTTCCCTTGCCTTTGGGGTCAAATTCATAAAATCCTAAGACCAGGGCCCGTAAACGTAGCACCTGTTTTCTCCTGTGCACCTGAGTGTCAGGCCTTACGTCCAGGTCGTTGACCCGTGTGGAGCTGTTCTGCACGTGGGACACACAGTAGTCTCGTCCTTTCGCACGTGGCTTTCCAGTTTTCCTGGCTTGCTTTTCTCCACTGTCTGCTTCCAGCTCCTTTGTCAAAATTACTTGCCCATCTACACGTGGGTTTGTTTCTGGGCTCTCAGTTCCGCTGCATCATCTGTGTCTGTTTCTCTGCCAATGCCATGCTGCTTTGACTAGTGTCACTCAGGAGCATAATCTACAGTCAGGGACTGTGACACCCACAGCTCTTTTTTCTCAGGTTCGCTTCAGGATTCAGGGTCTTTTGTGGTTCCACACAAACCTGATGTTTCTTTTCTGTTCTATTTCTTTAAAAAATGCCACTGGGAGTCTGATGGGGACTGCGTTAAATCTGTGTACTGTTTTAACGTGGACATTTTCACCACACTGATTTACCTAATCCACGAACACAGAATATCTGTCCATTCCTTTGTGTCTTTTTCAATCTTTTCGAATAACATTGTATGGTTTTCACTAGACTGGTCCTTCACATCCTTGAGTTTATTCCGAGGTGCTTCACTCTTTTTGTTGCAATTGCAAAAGGAATTTTTTCTGTTTCTTTTTCTGAAATTTCACTGTTAGTGTATCAAGACACAGGGGAGTTTTGTGCACTAATTTTGTGCTGTTTCTAGCAGTTCTTGGTGGAGTCAGCCACACCTGTGAACCGCCAGCCTTCCCAGTTTCCTCTCCCCTATCAGGCCCCTCGAACCCAGAGGGGCACCCACAGCACTTGCCCAAACCAACAAATGAATGACCCCAGCGCCCATCTGACTGGCAGCACCTGAGCTGGGCACAAACCACCAATCGGAGCTACCGCGGGACAGCAGATGGAGTCCCCTCTGCCATCGAAGCCTGGACTGCACGTTCCCAAATGAGGCTGTGCTCCATGTCTGGGTCTGGGGTCTTGCAGGTGTGGGTGGCAACGGCAGGAAAGGGGTGCTGGAGGCAGTTGTGACATGTGTCACCACGTGTGCACCTCTGCTGCTCTGTGTGCTCGGTTTTGTCATTGAGACTCCTGCCCACGAATCGGGAGATGGGGAAGTGGGTGAGTCTTCCGCACGTACACATCTCAGACAGCCAGTACTACCTGCGGTTTCAGGTGTCCACTGGGTGTCTTGGAACAGGCCCCCTGCAGATACTGGGGGAACTACGACCTAAAAGGTTTGGTTTGAGACAAAAATATACCCCCGGGTCCAGTCTTTATCCGTATAATTGAAAGATTCCACATTTCAGAATCCCAGTCCTGCCTCAGGTGAGCCAAGCGTCTCCCACACAGGAAGCAAGGCCTCCCCACTGACTCATCTGCCCGCCAGGGAGAGGCAGGTGAGCCTCAGGCGGCTATGCGCACAGAGAAACCCGCAGGGGCGGCCGCCGCTGCCTGGCTGCTCTCCACACAGCCACCAGCAGGGGCTCCGGGCGTGCAGAGAGGGCCAGAGAGCCCTGGAAACTCCCAAGAGGAAACCCAAGGTGACCTCGTGAACACGGCTTTTCCCTCAGTTTTGCTTTTACACAGATCTGCTTCAGGAACAGAAATACAGACGCTGCCCAGTCAACGTCAGCCCAGCCCAGGGGCCCCACGTAGTACTCACTCTGCCGCAGTAGCCACCCGCTCTTCACAAACGCCATCGTCCACCTTTGGGAGAGAGAGGCAGGGTCAGCACTGCCCTGCAGAGGGCCACCTGCTTGCTCACCATACTCTGACACCAGGTGGACAAGAGTTTCCACACCGGCAACCACTTCTCCAGCTCCAGGACACAACTGGACGTCTCCTGCTTTAACCTAACGCTGACTCTCACCCCCTGGAGTGAGCCTCGGAGCCCCAGGCACGAGCCCCCCCCAAGACGCTCTCGGACCCTGTCCTGTGGGGCTGCTCAGCAGGTTCCAGGAGGTGGTCGCTGGTAACTGACCTCCGTGTCCAGCCTCTGACCCTCCCTAGGGATCCCAGGGGACACTGAAAGCTCCGACCTCTCAGCACAAGGTGCCCCCCACCCCCACCATAACCAGCCCACCCTGCAGATCTGGGGCCCTGGGCCCCACGTTAGCACCCGACTGGGCTGTGGCTGAAGGAAATGCAGTGTGAGCAGCAAGGCCCCCGCCCCTGACCTCTCAGGAGTGCCCAGGGTTTCAGAAGTCTACACGACTCTCATTACATCACAAAGCCAGAGCCGGCTGGTATGAGTCTCCATCCTAATCCCCTTCAGGGTCAGCAGAGGGAGGGACCAAAGCCACTGACCCCACTGGCCACCTGGCACTCACCAAATACAGTATAATCTCAGTGGGCCAGGACAACCCCCACCCCTGCCCACCCTGCAGAGTCTATCCCCACTCAGCAGCCCACGCACACAGAGAGTTCGCTTAGTCCGGGGTCACGGCTGCTCCTGACATACCCGGCGTCCTGGTCTCTGATGTCCAGTGGCTTCCGCGGCCTCCCTGTGGTGCCCAGGTGACTTCACACGCCCAGTCAGGTGAGCACAGCTGTCCGCAGGTGCAGTGGCCAGGTCAGAGCAGAACACCGGAAACCAGGAAGAAAAGGTCCGACAAATTTAACGTCGTAAAAACAAAAGCATGAAGGACAGAGAACGGAGCCACGACGACCAGGCAGAGGCTCCGAGAGCACCCAGAGGACACGCCTACAGCCCCACGCAGCCCCACGCCTTCCCTTCGCTCACAGAGCTCGCGTGGGGCAGAAGCGGCAATCGCCTGGCCGCTCACGGGAAACCATGCAGGAACGGGCAATAAACTCCCAACAGGCCCAATCCCCTCAACCGAGCAGACCAAACTCAACCACCAGTCACCAGATCGCCCATCAGGTTGGCACGCGTGAAAAAGGGGACGTCCACAAAGGAGACAGCAGGAACGCAGCCCCGCAGGAACACTGCTGTGAGGGGATTCCAACACCTCTCCGGGATTCTCAGCGTGCAAGCCCGCCTGCCGGGAATGCCATCACCCTAGGGACAGACCTCACTCACGCACGTGCAGACACCAGCACACACACCCTCACGCGACAGCGCCTCCACTTGTGCTGCCCAGCCCGGCGCTGGCCCCAGGGGAATGCTGAAGGGGTGCCTGCCCCACCCCCGCAGGTCCTGGTGCAAACGTGACGAACCCCAAGGGGCAGCTGACGCCAGCTGCCACGCACAACTGTGCTCTGGAAGGGACCAGAGAAGCTGCTGCCCCTGCCGTGGACCGCCAAGGACAGGGACAAGGCGATGCGGTGTATGCTTCAGAAGACAGGGTGGCGACTCAGTCCTATCACACACTTCTGTGCTGTTTAAAAATTGTTAACAATCTGCATGCATTACAGCCTTTTATTTTTTGAAATCAACAGATAGTAAGTGCAGGCTGAGGTCGCAGGTCACCTTTGTTTCCACTTCAGAGTTTTCAGGTGCTCTCCTTCAGGAGGTAGGTGCAGGTGGGCAAAACGGGGCACCAGCCTCAGCGGGCTCCTCAAGAGAACAAACGAGCCGCCTCCTTTAATTTTTGCCCGTCTCCAAACCTTTAGAAAAAGAGCTCCACAAGGTTTCCAGTCATTGTAAATTCCAGCATCTCCAAAGTCTCGGAAGGTTCTTAATCTCTTGCAATTTCTCCCATCGGGTGGCCTAACCTCGCCAAGACAGGAAGTGAGTTTCACATCCTTCCGCACCATTCTGTCATGCTTTTAGGCTTTAAGGTGCTCAAACACTCAGTCCTGCTGGATCAGACCCGACAGTCAGTCTCTCCCCTTCCCCCAGGGGATGCAGGCGCTGCTCCCTGTGGCTGGCAGCAGCTTTCTGATGAGGAGGGAGCCAGCCTGAGGGCAGGGGACAGCAGGGAGCAAAATGAACTCTGCTGCGCCACTGACGCAACCCACCTGTTCAGCAAAGTGACAGGTTTTTTCATCATTGAAACTGGGTTGAACTGGTTCCCTGCAAACTTGCAGCCTTAAACATCCTAAAATAATCATTTACTTCCAAAACAATCTGAGGAAGAGAAATAATGCCATCATATTTCCATTCAACAAATATCCTTTGAGCGTCTATTATGTGC
The DNA here is from genome assembly GCA_007922815.1 of Macrotus californicus. Classification (NCBI taxonomy): domain Eukaryota; kingdom Metazoa; phylum Chordata; class Mammalia; order Chiroptera; family Phyllostomidae; genus Macrotus; species Macrotus californicus. Next base: position 98,870 of record VMDR010000798.1, on the reverse strand, counting down.
CCCGCCTTGGAGTAGGACCTGGGACACGGAAGTGACTGAGCCAAAGTTCCTGCTTTTATGTAGCTTCCACTCCAGAGGAAGAAACAGGTTAAACTCATAAATTAAAAAGCTGGGCCGCGGAACGCCACTGAGAGCATCACAACTCTACGGTGACATGTCACCCAGCACAGAGAACCGGAGAGTGTGTCCCTTCGCGCCACGCCCCGTGCCACGCCCCGGGTACTCATGATTAAACCTCCCACCGTCATAACAGGAACTCTCAGCCTGTGGTTCGCGTGAAGAGGGAACAGCTGGGGACAGGCCCACGCTTCACTGGTAGGTGCTGGGGGCTCCGGAGAGACAGTGCAAACCCGAAGCCTGCCTGAGACGCGGTCACCCAGCAGCTGCCGCTGGTCAAGAAACCAAGTGAACGATCCAAAAACGTGGAGCAACAGGAAGGAGTTTCCTGAATTTCTTCGGTAATTTTTTAAAATCTCTAACGATGCCTGATACTAACTTGACCGTGTGTGCTGTCATTGCTGAGAGTCAGTCAATCGTCACACCAGGTACACGGCGACCAGGAGCAGCTCATCCCAGGAAGAGCCCTGAGAGGTGGGGGTACCACCAACTCCAGTGCACATGAGGCCACAGGCACCGTGAGGCCAGAGGTAGAGACAGGGCCCAGGTCAAACCCGAGGAGCTAGATTCCTGTTATGTGATGACAGGCTGGTCCGAGCACAGGGACAGAGAACGGGCTTGAACTGGAGTTTCAGTTGCTATGGTTGCCATAGGGCTTAGAGTCAAAGATTAAGAAAGTATGTTAGCCATGTCCTGGAGGCCTAGCGGCAGAGCAAGATCCAGGAGAAAATGTTTAACCCTTTCGGTACGAGCGCTCTTTCCACCGCGACACTCCCGCTGTACCAGGTGCCGCGCCGAAAACGCGCACATAGCACATGCTCAGTCCTCCTTTATGTGAAGACTTTCCTAACCTTATATAAGATCTATGCTTAATAAAACAATGCTTTTTTCCAAGTGTTGTTTGTAACTTTAATATTAAGAGATAGTTATATAAAATTCTATCGGATATATCTGGCGCTCGTCCACACAGGTCATCAGATGGGCGCCAGATATATCCGGCACCCGTACCGAAAGGGTTAAAGTTCACTTTCTTGAGATAATAGAAAAATGCAGCTAGTTACACATAAAGGAATGAGAGCTTAAGCAACAACATCGGTCACAAGATGGTTGGTTCTCCTTTTGCTTTAAAGATAAGATCACTGACTCATAACCTTGAGATCTCTTGCAGAATCTTAGTTCCTCAACCTCGGTGATTCATGTGACCAACAGTTAGGGGCGATCCACACAAGATGAGGTCAGGAACTAAGTTAATCGGGCTCGAGAAACTGCTGAAGCTTGCTCCAGAACTCAGTCAGCTTCGCCCCTGGTCCCTAACCCCAGTCTTTGCACTGAAAGACCCTTGATTAAAAACCATCGGGAAGGGCTCTGGTCAAGATGGCAGAGCAGGCGGACACTGCACTCACCCCCTCCCGTGCCCACATCAAAACTACAGTTACGTTAGAGAACAATCGCTTGAATAAACTGTCTGAAGTCTGGCTGAACAGAAGTCCTACACCTGAAAACATACAGAAGAAGCCACTTCCAGACTGGCAGGAGGGGCAGAGACGCAGCATGGGCAGGCCCCACAGCCACACAGGGCAGTTCAGAAAGAGGTCAGGTTCAGCTGGTGCCAGAGACACACGGGGAGAAACGGAGTGGTGGGACTTCGGGGCAAGGGCCCTCTCCTGGCACAGCACTAGACGCCACCTTTCCGGTGTTAGGCCCTCCCTGGACATAGCCAAATCGTACTCTGAATTCCCAAAAGAAACTTTCCAGGCCAGAAAGGACTGGCCCAAAAATCATCACAGTGATACAAAGCAGGGACCGAGAGCCAAAATTGCTCTACCCAGCACGGCCACCGTTTAGAATCGAAGGAGAGACAAGGGTTTTCCAAAGAAGAAAAAGCTAAAGCTGCTCATCACCACCAAATGAATATTATGAAAAATGTTAAAGAGACTTCTTTACAAAGAAGGAAAAAAGTAAAAGGAACAGAAATATGAGTAATAAAATGGCAATAATACATATCTATCAGTAATCATTTAAATGTAAATAGACTAAATGCTCCAATCAAAATCTTATACGGGGCTGAATGGATAAGAAAACAAGACCCTCCCGCATTCCGCCTACAAGAGACCCATTCCAGATGGAAAGGCACACACAGACTAGAAGAAAAGGGATGGAAAAGATATTTCAAGCAGACAGAAAAAAAAGCTGGCGTAGCAATACTAATATCGAACAAAATAGGCTTTAAGACAAAGGCTATAAGAGACATTTATTTTTTAATAATCATGAGATCAATCCAACAGCAGGATATACCCTTGAAACATTTATATACCCAAGTAATAAAAGGAAATAATAGAGCTCAAAGCTAAAATAAGCAAGATAGAATCTAAAAAACATATAAAAGATCAATGAAGCCAAGAGGTGGTTCTTTGAAAAGATGAACAAGTTGATAAACCACTGACCAGATTCATCAGAAAAAAAGAGAGAGGACCCCAAATTAAAAAATCGGAAATGAAAGAGAAGTGACGACGGACACCACAGAAATAAATACAAGGGATCGTAAGAAAAGACTGCAATCACATGCCAGTAAACTGGACAATCTAAAAGAAGGGGATATATTCCTAGAAACACACAACCTTCCAAAACTGAATCAAGAAGAAACAAAATCTGAACAGACGATTACAACCAACGAAATCAAAGCCGTAATCAAAAACTCCCAGCAGCTTCTCTCCTCAGCAGGGAAATGCAAATTAAAACCACAACCATCTGATATCACCTCCTGCCTGCCAGAACGCTATCAGGAAATCAAGGAACAAGTGCTGGCGAGGTCGGAAGAAAGGGGAACCCTCCTGCACTGTGGTTGAGAATCCGACTGGTACAGCCAGTTTCCCACTGTGGAACGTAGTATGCGGGGTCCCCACGAAATTAAAAATGGAACTGCCTTATGACCCAGCGATTCCACTTCTGGGAATAGATCCAAAGAAATCCAAGACACTAATTTAAAAGATAAATGCACCCCTATGTTCACTACCACGTTTACAATAGCTAAGACACGGAAGCAAGCCCAGTGCCCATCAACAGACAAGTTGATAAAAAGGGAGTGGTACGTATTGGGTTGGAACTTTCCTCCATGAGATGCAAGTGTTCATCCCGTGGGCAGTGGAAAAGCAGAGATTCTCAAGGGCCAGGAGTCAAAAGCTTCGGAATTAACCACTTTCCCCTAGAATTTTTTAAATTCAATGTATGGGGGGCGGGTTTTGGGTTTATAAAACTATATAGGTTTCAGATGTACAATTCTATAATAACATCACCTGCATATTGTATGATCGTCCCAACTTAACCCCTTTCCTCCACCCATCCTGAAAAACTGGCACTTTTGTTATTTGCTCATTTATGAAGCCTTGTCTATGTAAGTTACTCTACATTTGAGATTAAAAAACAAAAACAAACTTAAGAACCCCTGCGCCGACGCGGAAGAAAAATCCCTGACCTCCTCCGAAGTTCCCAGCCTAGTTGGTGAGAGACTCAAACGTGGCAAAAAGATTTTCTCTAAATAATGTGCGATGAAGCACGTAAAGCTACGGAACCTGAAAAACCGAGCGCGGGGCAGACGGAGCGCCCAGCGGCCCCGCCAACCGGCGGGAGAGCGTGGTGGTGCCCGGGGTCCCCCCGAGGCCCGGACCCGGGAAAGCGGCGGGGTCGGCAGCCCCTGCGAGGCGGGAGCGCCGGGACCAGCACCTCGGCGAGCGGGCGGGGAGGGTGGAGATGGGAGCGGGCGCGAGCGGGGGTTAGAGCGAGACGGACCCCTCCGAGGGGGCGCGTGGAGGGGCACAGCCCACGGCAGTCGGGGGCTGTCCAGACCACCCGGGACTTTTACCTGCGAGTACTCTGGCGGCCGCTGTCGCACTCCCAGCAGACAAGGAGCGCAAGGTCGCTGCGGAACCCACGGTCCAGCCCGCTGCGCGCCTGCGCCCTGCCCGACCTGCCGCGGCACCCACCCCGTCGCGGGTGCACATGCGCACTCTCCGCCCGCGCGCGCAGGCGTGGACCTGCGGCGGTGCCTCGGCGAGCTGGGCTTTCCGAGGAAGGAGCGGAGGGGCAGGGTCTGCGCATCCTCAGCCCCGCCTCAGTAAGGACTGAGTTTTCAGCGAAAGAGGGGTTTTCTGCCCCCTTACTTCGAAAGAGCGTCCTGGAGCTGGGCTCCTCAGGCGCTCGAACTGGAGCGGGGAGACACAGAAGCTAAGCCCGGCCCCTCCCGTCGCTCGAGCAAGGAATGCTCAAAAAAATAAAGGCGAGGAGGCCAGTGAAAGGCCGCGCGCAGGAACCTGAAGCGCCCCGTGGCCAAGTCTGGAACAATTGGAGCAACAAAATAAATTACGTAGTATTAGATTATAATTTAGAGTGTAAACTAAATATATTCGAGTTCATCCTGCTGTAATAAATGATTAAATTAATGGTAAGAAGAGATATATCTTCCTTATCGAATTCTAATTAATCATATGCCATTTGGAGAAGGTGTTTAATCTCTAACCCTCTTCTCCCGTGGGGGCTGTGGAAGGGTAATGTCTCCCAAAGGGTACATTACAGGAAAGGGGGAAACAGCTTCGTCGCAGGTGGGCACCAGTAATCAGGTTCTTGGTTATCGCAAACAATGAATTGAAGCGAACAGAGAGAGAGCGGATTTATTAAGCAATAGTACACTCCACAGAACATGGGAGCAGGTCAACTCCAAACAGAGATTGACCCTCAGGGGCTGGAGGGATTGTGTTCTTACAGGACAGATAGCTCCTGGCTAGTTTAGGCGGGCTTTTACTGTGCATGTGCAAGTAGTTGTATTGCTTTTAAGATACTGTGCATGTGGTCCTCCCATGATTTTCCTTGATTGCCCACCAGGGCAGAGGGTTCCCATAATGCTAATTTATTATAACGGTTATAATGAAACAGGGGTCGTCATGTAGCATCTTCTGCAGGTGCTGCATGATTCACCAGGATTCAGCACTTTTCCAGAAAGTGGGAACAACCAGTCTTAGAACAGGGTCTCTGTCCTATATCGACGTCCCTTGTCCTGGGGAGCCTCCGGAGTTTCCTCATTCTTGACTATCTCCTGCCTCAGTTGAGCAACGTCTGGCAAGGGGAAGAGTCAAGGCGCTTACCAAGAGGCAACGTAACAACGATTCTCTCATTCTTTTCCCCCTCCCTCCTTTCTCTCTCTCTCTCTTCCCCCCCCCATATATGTATATATGAAATATGGAATAATTATATATATTAAATAATTCCCAAAGAGGTACAGAAAAGGAGAAACTTTACACAAGTGAATAGTTTGCAAAATGGGGAGACACAGTTTCAGGAAGAAACCACAAGTGTGCTTTAACCAAAACAATCCTTACCTGAAGGCATGTTTATTGATTTTAGAGAGTGAGGGAAGGATGGGGAGAGAGAAAGAGAAACATCTTTGTGAGAGAGAAACATTGATTGGTTGAACATTTATATCTTTTTTGACTTGGATATTATTCTGCTATGGTGTAAGGTATAGATAGGTCCAATGTTATATTTTTTTCAGATGGCTCTCTTTTGTTCCAGTATCATTTATTGAACAGTCTAGCCCTGCCTGGTGTGGCTCAGTGGATTGAGCGCGGACCTGCGAACCAAACGGTCGCAGGTTTGATTCCCAGTCAGGGCACATGCCCGCACTGAAGGCCAAGCCTCCAGTAGGGGGCGCGCAAGAGGCAACCACACATGGATGTTCCTCTCCCTCCTATCCCCTCTATCTTAAATAAAATAAAGTAAAAAGGTTTTATTAATTTCTGGAGAGAGGGGGGTGGGGAACATCCATAGGTTGCCTTTGGTAAAAGTCCCCAACAGGGGATCCCAGGCTCCAGCCCTGACCGGGGATCAAACCTGCAACCTTTCTCTCTGCAGACGTGCCCAGCCCGCCACGCCCCGCGCGGTCAGGGCTCCAATGTGTCCTTTCCGCATCGCATCGGTGGGCGCAGCGACAGCAACTTGAGAAGAAACAGTCCACAGAAGTGTCTGTTCGAAAAGGTCTAGGGAGACAGACATCCCCGCGGCCAAGAGCCTCTCGAACTACTAGACAAACCACCAGCCCCCCGCAGGTAGCCGCCACTCCCGCGGCTCCTACGGGCCTCTGCATCCGGGACCTCTCTTCGCCGACGGGATCGCGCCCGCCGCCCCCGCGCCCGGAAGGGGCCGCGAAGGGAAGTGACAGCGCGCCCCCGCCGCGGCGCGCTCTGGCCGGAAGTGAGGTCGGAGACCCGTGGCTGCGCAGCTTCGCCTGGGAGCGCGGGCTGCGGGGAGGCGGGCGGGGCGAGGCGGCGCTGGCGACGGGGATTTGGCTGCTCAGCCCTCGCGTCGGATCAGGCCTCCGCGGTGCTCGCCCTTAGTGCGGCTACAGCGCCCAAGCCGTTCCGGGCCCGCGTGCGCTGGCCGTCCGGGCCCAGGCCGCCGCCGCGGCGCGGTGAGTGCGGGCGGGGCCCGCGCGGGGCGCGGCTGCCCGGCCGGAAGTGCGGCGCTTTGTGCAGCCGGCCAGGGGCGGCACCAAGGTCGAGCCCGCCGCCTGGGGCTCTGCGCGTCCGGGAAGGGACCTCAGCGCCTGATCCCGCGGGGCCGGGCGGGGTGGGGTAGGGCCCTGGGGCGCGGGCAGGTGCGGAGCGGGCGGCGGGGCCGCTGCCCAGGCGGAGTCTGCACGAGCGCGTTCCCTGGGCCTCTGGGAGGTCGGAGTGCGAGCAGATCCGGAAAATGGATGAAAAACGGGGAAGCAGCAGATTGTGGTTCCTGTAACTCGGGTTTAGGTGCTAAGATTTTAATAGTTGTATGTGTAAACGATTCCCTTTGCCTACCCACAAAGTAAAGATTCTGTTGGCCTGGCAGAAACTTGGAGTTCGCCTTCCGGCGTGAAAGGCTTTCATGTTTTCTAAAGAAAGGACGTTTTGTGGCCCAGTCTGGGTCAGCTTTGCTAAAGAGAGGTGAAGCATTTTCGCTTTGGTAGTGTCTGTGAGTGCCCACTTAATGGATTCTGTGAGTTGATGTTTGATTAAAGTCATACATAAAAATATCTTGGAGTGTCTTGGCACGCAAGAAATTTTTTATCAAATATATTATGATAACCCTGGTTGAGTTACCATTGTCACTCATTCCTTCAGCAAGAATTTTTTTTTAGATGCAAACGTTTGTCTAGTTCCCACTCCTAAAACTTTCTAGTCATCCTTGTGTATGTAATTTGAGGTTACTTCCCCAAATAGTATATGAAAAAGTAGATTAAAAGTTTTTGTTTTAGGCTGTAATAGGGGTACATTTTAAAACTTTGGTAAGTATAGATGCAGGGGATCATTTTTGCAGTGACAGCCAAGAATCGAACAATTTGAAAGCTCTTTTTTTCTAATGTTGAAGCTACTGTGATGCACATTGTGGAGAATTTTTTGGCCTAAGCTAGGCGGGCTGGCAACGTGTTTGCCTCCACCACTTCGGTTTAGTCATGGTGTGAAACTAAGGTCTGGTGGAGGTCTCCGAAGCTTTATTTACTTATTTGTTTTTAGTTTGTATTTATTGTTGACACTTGCAGATGTCCCCATTTCCCCCACTTTGCCCACCTCCACCCAGCCCCGCCCCTTTCCCCTCTGGCTGTCACTGCACTCTGGTCTCTGGGTCACGCATTTAGGTTCTTGGGCTGATCCCTTCACCTTTCATCCAGCCTCCTCCCCTCCGACAGCTGTCCGTGACAGCTGTCCGTTGCAGCCCGCTTCCTGTGGTCCTGCGTTCTGCTGGTGTTTTCTGTGCAGCAGCGGCTAGAAGGCTTAGCGGGGAGTACCCCCTCTTCCTGCTCCCTGCCTGTCAGAGTAGTGGGAGGATTGGGCACGTATACAGGGCAATGGCTCCTCCTGCCACAGTTGTCACGTCTGCTGTCCTGTCGGCCACCTGCATTTGTGAAGATTCTCGATGAATCCCAGAAAGACATCCGTTCACAGTTCCTAGACCTTGCCATTGCGTGACCCCAGGGTAGGCCTGTTGGTTCAGTTGGAGAGGGAACTGCGACATTTCTTTCATCAGTCCTGTTACCATGTTTTCTTACCTGTAGTTTTTTGTTCATTAGGACTTTTTAATCACTTTAGGAAATACTTATTTTTTTCCCCTGGGGAAGTAAAAGTGTTTTCAGGAAAGGTAATACCTCTGGTTAGTTTGGAATTAATGGTAGGTATTTAGCATTCAGACGCAGTCCTGTGGGTTTCTAGCAGCAAATATAGGGTGCTTTTTTTACTGGTTCAGACTCCAGGCCAGGTCACTGGGGAAGGAGGCTTGTGGGGCCCGTGCTTCCCAGTGTCTGCAGCCGCCAGCCTTGAACAGTGGTGCCTTACCAGCATTCCTGCACAGGGTCTGTGGGGATGTCTGTTTCACTTCCTTTGGGCAGTTTCTGCCTGGGAATGGCATTGCGGGGCCACCTGGTGACTTGTTCTCACTGGCTGTGCTGTTCCTGCGCTTCCCTGCCTACCAGGAGGCACCTCCTGTCAGCCCCACATCTAAGGGTTTCCCCAGGGTGCTCCCACCCTGATGCGGGTCGGCATAGTCATCTGCTGGTTCCCTGCACGTGGCCTGGGCTCCAAACTAGCCCTGTCACCCAGTGTTCCAACAGTGCACCTTGTACTTCCTCATTTCTGTGGCTTTTGGGATCTTACCTGCTTTAGAGCTTTACTGGAAATACCTCCTCTGTCAATCAAGTTTTCCCTGACTGATCTCCCCTCCACCACTCAACCCTAAGAACACTATTTTTTAAACATTTTATTTATTCATTCACTTATTTACTGTTGTCAAAGAGAGGGGGAGGGAGAGACAGAAACATCAGTGTGTGGTTGCCTCTCACATGCCCCCAACCAGGGACCGGGACCGCAACCCAGGTGTGTGCCCTGACGGAATCAACCGACTCCCACCCCCCTCAAGCCACACCAGTCAGGGCTCAGGACACTGTGTTTTCATGGCTCTTAGCACTCTGCCCTGTCTCAGCGTTACTCGTGCACTGTCGCACAGACCTCTTGTCCGATACAACAACCGTCACCTACAGGCGACTGTTTACTTCAAACTTGAACTAAAAAGTCGTACCAGCCGCATCGAAGTGCCCTGTAGCCGCTCGTGGCCACCGTGTGTGGGCAGAGCAGACACACTCCCATCCTCACACAAAGTTCTGTCGGGCGGCGCTTTTCCAGGTGGTAAAGCAGGATGGGGCTGGGGCTGGCCTCTGACTGCCCCTGGCCTTTGTGCGGTGCTTTGCCTGGTTGGACTTCAGTCAAGAAGAGAAAAGTAGGTCCTGGCACAGAACAGGGAGATGGGGTTTTGGGAAATGATTCACTTCTTGAGAGAGAGAGAGTGAGAGAGTTGAACCAGAAAAGTAGGTGAAACATTTGAGGGGCCCTCTGACTCCGCTGTAGATCCACCAGGAACGGGTCAAAAGTGCAGGACAACGGGTCGGCAGCTGCCAGTTTGCTGATTAGGCTGTGGGGGAAAATTCACAGTCGACTCTCCTGCTTGTTACACGCTCTCCCAGCCTTGTTTCCCTCTCGTCTCCTCCCTAGACCTGCGCTATTCCACGCGGTAGCCCATAGCCACACGTGAGTCCATTGAAAGTGAAATAAAACTGGAAGGTCAGATCTTATGCTGGCCACCTTGTTCGGTGCTCAGTCGCTCTATTCAGCATCCAGCTGCTGCCCTGGACAGCCAGACAGGAAGTCCAGGATGGCGCCTAGACTTCCCTCTTAGCTCTGCTTGTCGACTGCCTCTGGTTCACAAGGGTGAGAAATAGACAGTTACTCAGGTGTTGTTCGTCCTCGTCACTGGTGTCCCCAGTGTATTCCTGCTTTGGGTTAGAACTTGTGACAAAGGCTAAGGGTGTAACCGAGCACACTTGTGCACTGAACTGCTGGGTTGTGTTTGCCGTGAGTCATGTGAGCTGCATTTTGTGATCTGTCTTTGTGATAGAATTTGATATCTAGAGTTTTGAGGGGCATGGGGGTTTTTTGGAAAGTCTGTGGGTATTTGCATCTGACTGGTGCCAGGCGCCTGCCTGTGGGGGCTGCATTCTAATGGGGGGTGTGGTGGGAAGGGTGAAACAAGTGAGTACCCGTGCATTTTATGTGTTTTTCTTTTTAAAATAGACCTTACCTTCCAGAGCAGTTTCAGGGTCACAGCAAAATCGAGCCAAAAGTACAGAGTTCTGGTGCACTGGCTGTTGCCCACTTCGTGCCCCATCTGGGCTATTTTTACTGCTCAACTTGAGGGTGCCTTAGTCCTCATTGCCACACGGGCCAGGGCGGCTCACTAGGTGAGAACCCAAGTGGTCTTCATCAGGCTCACACGTGCAGGTCCCGTGGGGAAAACGCGTGCGCTCAGAGGGGTGTGCTGGGACATTAGGGAACCGTTTCTGCTGCAGATGGTGAAACCCTGCTTGTAGCTGAGCAAGGTCTTGAACATTTTAGGGAGAAAAGACTGTGAACGGTGGAACACTGAAGGCTAACACAGTTGCTGGACGGTAGCTAACTCGTCTTTTAGAAAAAGTATATTTAACAGAAGCTATTTAAGAAGTAGGGAAAAGTGCAAAAGGAACACTAAACCCACTCCTCTAGAGACAGTTACTCTTTGTGTCTTTACTTACTCCTAGATGGTTTTCTTTCTTTCTTTTCTTTAAAGGATCCTGTTATTCACATTAGAAAGAGAGGGGAAATAGAGAGGAGAGAGAGAGAGAGATCCCTTGGTTGCCTCCCATACGTGCCCAGACCTGGGATTGAACCCACAACCCAGGCCTGTGCCCTGACTGGAAACGAGTCTGCAACCTTTCTGGCGCATGGATGACGCTCCAACCCAGCGATCCACGTGGCCAGGGCGAGAGTGCTTTTCTTTCCTTAGCTTCTGCCGGGCAGACGCAGCTGTGGAGGAAAGTTCCTAGGGCCTGGTGGGTGCCTGGTCAGGATTGGTTGGCGATGGCTGAGAGCCCTTGTTTACGGGGAGGAGAGGGAAGACTTGCTGCCTGCTTTTGTGAGGCTGGTGCTGGAGAGGAACCGGAGACCAGGGCGCTGGACTAAATCACTTTCTTTCCCTTTCCAGCGCTGGGAGTCATGAATCCCGTGTACAGCCCTGGCTCCTCTGGGGTTCCCTATGCAAACGCTAAAGGAGTTGGTTACCCAGGTGAGCACGTGCAGTCTGTCTTCTCGACTGACCAGGGGCACTGGGTGAATTCCCACGCCACTGAGTACGCCGTTAGCTGACACACCCTGCCCAGGGTGGCTTAGATGAGAAGGGAATGTGCTGGCTCGTGGAACTGAGAGGCCCAGAGTTCCGGGGGCCGTGGTGGTTTGGGACGAGGTCTCGAGTCTCGTGTCCCTGCCACCGCGCTGGGCAGGACTCACTGAGCACTGGTCCAGCTGCGTCTCTGTGTCCACAGCCCACCCCCAGCCCCAGGCGGCCACGAGTTTATCTGTATCCCTGCTCTCCAGGAGAGCCCAGGGCACTTCTCTCCTCGGCAGCCTGTGCTGCTGGTGGGGTGCAGCTCCCCTCCCTGGCGATGGGTGGAGGTCTGAGCCACCCCCCTCGAGTTGGATGGTCAAATAGGGTCTTCTACCACAGGTTCATGTGGTAGAACAGATAACTTTAAAACCCTGTTGGTTTAAAAAAAACCAAACCTAGAAAGTTGAATAAAACACTTAAAATGTACACATGACTGAATTTGCAAGAACATAGGAGACACATCTGTAGGTAAAGAGGAAGGTGGTGTAAAAACCGGTGCACTTGGCCGTGAGCAGACGCTGTACCCATCCTGGGGCGTCTGCTGTTTATGGGTTCAAACAACCCGCTTGGGGACAAGTGAGGGTTGAGGCCTGCGAGGCTGGGGCTGGAGGGCGGCTCCCATCCGTCTGGTCCCTCCAGTGGGGGACGGACACTCAGGGAAGAAGGGCTGGAGCACCCCATTCCCTAGCCCAGGAGGGAGCCAGCCTCTCCTCCCAGCTGGACCGCAGGTGCGTCTCTGGAACAGAGGTGCAGGCACGGTCACCTGAATGCACTCCGGGAGCCGTGTCATACCCACCCACAGGGCTGGCTTTGGTCTCTGTTGTGTCTCACCTGATGCTGCCGCCTGACCGCATCTGGGGGCTGGGCTCCGACTGAGACACTCCCCGCTCCCCAGAATTAGTAGGGGCTGCGGCGCAGCTTTCTGAGGAGTTCCTCGTTCCTGCTGGTGAAGGCCAGGCTGCTGGCAGGGTCGAGAGGTGCACGCCTGTGGCCCCAGCAGAGGCTCCTCAGCACGCAGCACCCTCCCCGTCCTCTGACTGACGGAGAATTGCGGGATGAACATCGAGAGTCACACTGCAGACAATTGGAGTTTTTGGGCTTACGCCTGGGTATTGGGGGGTAGCTTTTGTTTTGGGGTGCTTTTTTGCATTCTAACTCAGTTTCTGCCACATGTCTTCAGTTGTAGCGAGTTAAAAGCCCTTACTGATAGGGACGAAGGACACGATAGGGCTGTGGCCTGTCGCGGTTCCGAGGAGAGGCAACTGCGCAGACAGACTGCTGGGCTCCTCAGTCAGCCCAGAGTCCTTGTGGAGAAGGCGAGGTGACCGGCTCCGGGGCCCGTGTGGAGTCCTGTCCCTCCCCAATGGTGATGCACACTGTCCTGTGTTTTTCCACAGCGGGTTTCCCCATGGGCTACGCAGCGGCAGCTCCTGCCTACTCCCCCAGCATGTACCCCGGGGCGAGCCCGGCCTTCCAGACAGGTACGCTGACCAACTGCGTGGGCGGGCATCCGTGCAGCCGGAGGGTCAAGGGTGGGGGGTATGAGAAGAGAGGTTACAGAGTGGGGGCGTGGGGCTGCTGTCTGGTCCATGAGCTTGGCCGTGCAGATCCGGGCAGTCGGAGGAGCTTCAGATGCCGCTTCTCTGAGATCCGTCCTGAGTGCAGGTGCGGCAGGTGCGTGGCTGTGCCGGATGTGGGTTCAGAAACCGTGTTGACTGCTGGAAACTCAAGGTCGCCTGGCTGTGTGGATAGGTGGAATTTTCCTCGTTAACATTTTTAGATGCTAGTTTTAAGATTATTTTAGGTCTTTGGTTAAAGTTTTAAAAGAAAGTCTTATTTTCTTTGTGAGTTTTCTCTATAGTTTTCAAAGTCTTATTCTGTTGTTTTGTTTTTTCTTTTTCCTTTTTCTTGTTTCTGAAAGTCTCACTTTGAGCATGGGAACGTGTTCACATTGTAGAAACTGGCAGTGAGACCGGACCTGGTTTGCTGGGTGGGTTTTCTCCAGCTCCTGTTCAGCGCTGGCTCGCTGCAGCCTTCGACGGGCCTCCAAACCTCTGGGGGCATGCTCGGACCCACGGGCCAGCCGCACCCCATCAGCTGTGACAGCAGAGGGGACCACATGGTGTCCTTTTCCTGAATTCTTCCTGTCTCATTCATCAAAAAACCCTTCATTCCAGCCATCTCTCCCTTTTCATTTCCGCCCCGCCCGCCTCTGTTCAGCCTGCAGCTCAGACCCAGGGAGGCCACCTCTCTCCCACATGGTTTTGTTTTTGAATGTGCCTGGCTGTCCCCCACCCTGCTCCCCCTGCACTGGGGTACCTGTCTGTAGGCAGCCCTGTCGAGGTGGGAACGGCCCGCGGCAGGGTGCACGTGGTCGTCCGGCACACACCACCCTGTCTCCACTGCCCCTCTGTGGTCTTGCCCGGCTTTGGGGAGTCACGGAGCTGTTCTGTCTCATTAGAGATCACTGGCATTTTCCAAAACTGGGTGTTAATGAGCCCTATGGCATGTCCTGTTGGGGCGGGGAGCTGGCCTCCTGCAGCGCAGCTATTTCGGCAGGTGTGTTGGCGCATCAGTAGTTGATTCTCCCTCTTCATCCGCAGTGTGCTCCTCCACGTGCCAGGTGGTGGACACGTGGGTGTGCGCAGCTCCCGCGGTCACCACGCAGCTGCTGTGCGTGTTTGCGTACAAGCCTGTGTGTGCATGTGCGCTTCCGTTCTCTCACGTGCGCCCAGAGGAGAGGCGGAGCTGGCTCTGTAGGTGGGGGCACTGCTTCCTGTTCTTGTCCTCCAGGCCCTTGTTGACAGGTGACGTGGTCACGCTTTTCAACCAGAGCCGTCCCTGCGCGGTGCACGTGCGCGTCTGTCTCACTCGGCGGCGGCCACACTCAGATAAGCCCTGCTGGCTGCGCAGAGCTTCGCCGCAGTCTGACCTGGCGCTTGTCTCTCACCGGATGATGTCGAGAGTCTCTCCACGTGCTCATTCGCCATCTGTGTCTCCGGTTAGGTGTTTGTGTCCACCTTCTAGCTCTTCTTCTGGGGGTCTCTGCTGTTCTTTCATCTGGGGCCTGGTTCTTTGTCTCCTCGTTCTGGCAGCCTCCCTGTGTGTATGTCTGCGCATCAGATGGGTCGGCCGAGTCTCCTGATATCACGGTGGTCTTAGGTCACAGCTGTCCTGGAGGGCCCAGTGGCTCGGTCTTTCTGCTCACCTGAGCTGAGTTTCCAGGGTGCCCCTTGCATAGGCCGTGTGTCCCCTCCTGTTGTAGCTGAGCCTTGGTTGCTGTTGGCCCTTCAGCTGGTGTGATGGACTCTTGGGCACTGGGCTGTGAGGCTTGGCTAGAACCACAGTGCTGTGGGGAGACCGACCCCACAGAGTGAGTTTGGGGCTCACTGGGGGACGCTGTGCAGCCACCACAGGGCCTGTTGGTTTGGGGTCCTCTGAGGAGGACCTCTGGAGCAGGCCCAGGTCAGCTGCTGCCTGGGCTGGGGCTGCAGGTGTGGCCAGCTGCCACCAGTTGCAGGCCTGGGGCTGTACTTTTTTTAAAGTTCAGCAAGATTTTATGCCCCTCTTCCAGTGGCCACCAGTGGGCCTCTGTCTGTGTGTCCTTGCAGCTCACGCGTGACTGTCCCGTGAGGTTTTCTGACTGCCTTAGTGCCTCGGCTGTGTGTCAGCACCTGAGGGTGCCTTCTGTGCCAGCCTGGAGCACTTAGCAAGAGGCGCAGGGCACACCTAGGCTGGGTGCTACTTGTGTGAGCGGTTGTAGGGAAGCCTGGAGCCTGAGCTGAGACAGGCGGTTGGTTTTGAGAAAGAGCTTTGATGGGCCCTCGAGTTGGGCAGGGCGGGCAGGGCAGACTTGGCCTCCGCCTGCACCTGCACATCCAGCTAGATCTCTGGCGGGGCCAGGTGGTGGTCCTGCAGGTGAGCTGTGACACAGATGTGCTCGAGGGGCTCCGGGTGCCAAGCCCCCTGCACTGCCACCTCGACTGGAAGCTTATTTCTCTAAAGCAGGTGTTGGGAAGTGAGAGCATGAAGCAAAGTACGTGCTTTTCCCGCCATGCTGTGCCCCAGAAAGGCTGGGCCGTTTGTATTTGAACAGGGCGGGTATTTTTCATTTCCCTGTGAGTGCTTTCGTGCAGCTTCTCTTGTTTTCCTGTTCCTCTCTCCAACTGACCCCCACTGCACACTTCTCGTACCCGAGGTCTCGGCCTGGAGTCAGACGCCGGGGCGCACTGACAGCCCGCGGGGCTCCTGCCTGCGTCTGGTGGAGTGCAGGTGTGCGCGAGGTCACCGGGCTTCTTTGTTTCAGGCTACGCCCCTGGCACACCTTACAAAGTGTCCTGCTCCCCCACCAGCGGGGCGGTGCCACCCTACTCGTCCTCACCCACCCCCTACCAGGCTGCGGTGTACCCCGTGCGCAGCGCCTACCCCCAGCAGAGCCCCTACGCACAGGTAGGCTGGGGCGCCCCACAGGGCGAGGCGTGGGCCGGTTCCCGGGCCCTGACCCGTGTGGCCCTGCTGCAGGTGTCTCTCTTCCTCTTCCCACAGCAGGGCGCCTTCTACGCCCAGCCCCTGTACGCGGCGCCCCCGCACGTCATCCACCACACCACGGTGGTGCAGCCCAACGGCATGCCGGCGACCGTGTACCCCGCGCCCATCCCTCCTCCGCGAGGCAACGGGGTCGCCATGGGCATGGTGGCCGGGACCACGATGGCCATGTCAGCAGGTGAGGTGGCCTGTCGGCCCAGTGTCTGGTGTGAGGGAGCACTGAGATCCTGGGCCTGGGTCTCCCGTGTCTAGGCGGGTGTGAAGGGGCTTCCCCTCAGGGAAGGAACCGCCTCTTCCCTCTTTCTTTCCTTCCCTTCCTCTGTGCGGTAGGGAGGGGATGGGGTAGGGTCAGTCACAGGGCCTGGCTGGGCGGCAGGAGCTGGGGAAGCCACTGGGCAGCAGGGGCGGGGCGGGTCCCCACTGGGAGCACCGGGAGCCTGTGTGGAAGGGACCTACGTTCCGCAGGGCGGGGCCCAGAGTGCCTGCCTGTGGGATGGGCTGCTTTGCAGGCAGGTTGTGGGTCTAGGAAAGCTGGCCTTGTGACCCAGAGAGGACAGCCACCCGTGGAATCCCTCCAGCATTCGTCGACATCACTCCCCAGGGAGAGCAGGCCCCCGGCAGATGAGAGCCCTGGCTGGGGCGGTGCAGCTAGGAGCCCCTCCCGGGGCGGGAGCTGTCTGTGGCAGGACCAGGTGCACCATGCGCTTGGGTGCCCGTGGCTGGGGTAGTTTGAAAAATACCTCTCCCTCTGTTTGTATACGTTACTTGAATGAAGAAAACCATGCCAGAGAGACAGGTGCTTCTGCTCATTCTCATTTCACCTGCCTTCCCCACACTGATCTCAGAAGGCAGGGGCACCTGTGGCACAGACAGACGGTGCGCTGGGTGGGGGTCTGGGGGTCCGGGAGCCAGGAGTGAGGAGGTGCCCGGTGAGGCCTGTCGTTTGAGCTGGTGCTTATCTGTCAGTGGACTCAGGTAGCTGCTCGCCCTCCCTCAGGCTTAGGGGAGGTGTGCTTGCCTTAATGCGCTCGCACGCCTCAGCAGCTGGGGCTCTCCCTCCACCCCCTCCCGTCACCTGGCACGGCGCTGGCCGTCTCTGTGTGCGCAGGTTGGTCCTGTTGCGTGCTCTCACGCTGTCCAGGGGCGACTCCGGAACTTCCCCAAGCGAAGCTGAGTGACGCTTCCCCCCACCTCCCACCCCAGCAGCTGCTGTCCCCTCCCTGTCCCCACCCACTGACCACCCGGGAACCTCAGACGAGGGCAGTCACACACTGCTTGTATTTCTGTGACTGGCTTTGTCACTTCCTGTAATGACCTGGAGGTTCATACGTGTTGTAGCCCGTGACAAATTGCTTTCTTTTTAAGGCTGAAAGTAATACTTTTCATCTTGTCGTTTATCATCTCATCCGAAAAACAACTGAGCGCGCTGACCTGAGGTTTCCGCAGGTGCGCCGTGCACACGCTCGCTGGGCGTGCACGCCTGCGCCAGAAACACTGCTTTCCCTTCCAGGCACCCTGCTGACGGCGCACTCCCCAACTCCCGTTGCCCCCCACCCCGTCACCGTGCCCACGTACCGGGGCCCAGGGACGCCCACCTACAGCTACGTGCCCCCGCAGTGGTGATCACCGCGAACGTAAGTGACCGGCGGGGCCTGGGCTGGCTCTTGACTAAAGTGCGTTTTTCCCGTGGAGGACGGCAAATGTGAGCTCTCGTGAGAAAAGCGCTCCCTGACTTTTGACCCGAGGGCAGTGCAGCGTTTAAGTGGGTGTTTACGTCGGGGCTCCACAAGCAGAGGAAGGAGGCACTGCGGAGTCCCTGCCGCGCGCACTGCGCACTCGTCCCTGCACCTGCTCCCTCCCCAGCCCCTGGGGGTCTCAGCCTCTGCGGGTGGGCACGCCTCCTGTCCAGGGCTCCAGGGCGGCATGCAGGGCGCCCCGTGACCGCATCTCCCGCCGCCCCCAGGTGCAGGATGGAGCTGGGCGTCGCGTCTTGGATGTCCCACAGCTGGTGCTGCAGGCCTCGCGCCTCAACCAGGACTCTCTCCTTCTGCTCTCAACAGACACTCGGCTGAACATGGCCTGGCCGGCCAGTGGGCCTCGGCCCGGTATCTCCAACTAATTGTGGGTGGGTCCTAAAGCAAATCCTGTTTGGGGGCTGCCTGGCGACTTTTTTAGCTAACTGTAACGATACAAAGGGGGTATTAATGTATTCTGAAACCATATCTAGTTGAATGCATGTTAAAAACACACAAAGCTTGCTCAAACTACCTGCAGTGACTGGTGCGAAACCCTGTGTGCGAAGCCCAGAGGACCGGGGGCTGTATTCTCCTCGTCGCCCTGACGCGTGTTGTCATGTGCGCAGGCTCACGGTCAGGAGTATCACAGCGCATGTCTTCACGGGGCATCTGGCATCTCCTGGGTGACGCTTCAACCTTCGGGGGGGCGTGCAGTTGCTGGTTGGAAACATGACATCGGAGTCTCTGCCACCTGTGTCTTTCCCGCTGGCTGCCGGGCTCAGAGGCCAGGACGGATTGTGGAGGGCGGGGGCACTCAGGTCCAGGGGCCCCCTGTCTTTCCACTGAGGCCTGTGGGTCGGTGCGATGTGGACATTCTTAGCGTACGACCACGAACGGTTGACTTGTGTGGCCAGGACACTCAGGGGCGAGCAGCAGTGTGCCCGCCAGCAACGCGGCGTTCTCTGGGCTGCTGTGCACGTTCCCACTGCAAGTGTCACCGACACAGCTCTGTGTGTCTCCGAGGGACAGGCCTGTGTGGGGTTACGTAACTTTCCTGGGGTGGAAGGCAGGCGAAAGAAACAGGCGTGCTTGGAGGGGGTGGTGCTCTCTTCTGGATTTAGCTTAGAAAATCATCTGTCTCCTCTCCGCTGAGAGATGTTTGAGTTCCCCGAAAACCCCCATGGGCATGGCTGCTCTCCCCCCACGAAGATGGCCGAGCCCTCAGCTGGGCGTGCTGCAGGAAGCTGTGTGAGCACTCGGGAAGGGGAACAGACCTGGATGTGACATGGACCGCTTGCTGTAGAGAACCAGGCCGTGGCCATGTGTGGGCCTGTGCCCCTGGTGGGGAGTCACCCGCGGAGACCCTCTTAGGCAGGTGTGGGAGGTGCAAGGAGAGAGGCCTGCAGTCTGCAGGCCTCCTGCCATTTCCCCAGCCGCTGAGGGTGTGGGCCGGGCAGTGCCAGGGCACACCTGCCTGCCCACAGGGGTTCCTTAGGGAAAGGGTTTTGTGGTTAACATGAACGTTGTACATAAGAACCGAGGATTTTTTTTTCCTAAATGGGCTCAACTTGTATTGATGGGAGTGAGTCTGTTCTCAGAGTGTCAGAGGGAGTGTCAGGCAGGTGGGGCTGCCCCTGGTGCCCCCATCTTTGTTTCAAGCGCTGGGTGCTCTGACTGGGGGACCCTTCTTTTCTGGCGTGTCTGTCCGTGGGCCAGGGCTCAGGCTCTGGGTTGGCGTTTAGCCGGATTGGGAGGGGGGCACCTCACCCCTGAGCCTTTGGTAAACTTATTTTTTATAGCAAGTATTCTTTGTAATGTTTTTTCACATTTTATTTTATAAGAAGTTTAGGGATATTTTTGCATGAATCATCGTAAAGAAAAGACTCTTTATTTCTGATGTCTGTTAACACAGTGTGTTTACTGATGAGTACTTCAAATTGCTTCATGAGCACTTCACCCGTGTGCGTGTGCGCACACGCGTGTGCACTTCTAACCTCTGTGTTGTGATCTGTCTGCAGGGTGGGGGCGTCTAGCAGTAGGTGCCGAGGGCTGCCGGGGCCTAGCTGAGCAAGTGACAGAGAACTCGGTCTCTTCAGTCTGGTGCAGCAGAGAGGAGGAGGTGGGCTTTTAAAGATGCTGGTAGCAGCCCCCAGCAACAAAGCAGGGGCGCACGCCTGCTGGCGAGGGGAGCCCGGGGGCCGCCGTGGGGCCGTTAGAAGTTTGGTGGATGTTGCTCCAGGCCTTCCCCTTCCACAGGGTGGGGCTTAGACTGCGCCGAGCCCTCTGTGCTGTGGGACACACCTTTCTGGGCGGAAGTGGCAGGGCCTCCTCGCTGGGGCAGGACGGGGATGGCGGGTGCCGCAGGGCTAACTGGCAGCACCTTTAGCTCCTCCTGGTAACGTTAATTTGGAGCAGAAGTTCTGATACAGACTGGCCTGATTTGGTGTCCAAAGCACAATCGTGGAACATTTAGAGAAATTTTCTCTCGGTTTTTCCACACAAGACATTCCTCACTCGAGAGTCTCTCAGGCGTAGGGCGCACTTCCAGTGGCGGGTGCTCAGCGTTGCCATGCTCTGTGCTGGTTTGCGGCCACTTCCCCACAGTGTCTCTGCTGGCGTCGTGTGCGGCTCTGGGCGGGGGCTGTGAGCTGGCCTCCCGAAGACACAGCACTTCATGGGGGCAGGGCCCGCCCCTCGGAAAGTGTCACCCGGACCAGTTAGGCCCCCTCTCCTGGCCTGCAGCGGGCAGCGGGCGCCCAGTCATCTCGGCCCAGGCATTGCCCAGACAGGACAGGACCCTGTCTGATACCATCGGGGGCAGGGCCTGCCGTGGGGGCAACTTCCGCTGCTTCTCTGGTGCTTTCGGAGGTGGGGGTGTCTGTAGAGCAGAGTGTGGTGGGCTTCGGGGATGGGCAGACTGTCGGCTCTCTGTCACGTCTCACGTGTGTGCATGTGCCATGTGCGCTCTGCCTCCCTGAGCTTCCTGCAGGGGCAGCACGCCTGAGTGAGTGGACTGCAGATGACATGCTCCAGAGGAGGGCCTGGTCTTTCAGGTAGAAAATTGCAAAGTGGATCTTCCACGTTTCAGAGAATTGGCCTTTCTCCTCCCTCTTTGTTTGAAGAATGGAAAGCCTGTGGTGTCCCTTTACAGGAGCCCCCAGGACTAAAGTCAGCTCACCGGGGACAGGGATGGACCAGAGGCGGACATGGCTGTCTTGGGCCCCAAGGGAGCAGTGGGCGGGTTCTGGCAGGGTGTGTGTGTCGGAGGTGACGGGCGGTTCAGGCCAGTGCCCTGTAGGGCTGCTCTGACAACCCCCTGGAGGACAGACTGACTGGGAAGTGGTTTATTTAAAAAATTTCTAAGTGGTTTTTAAATACTGTTTTTTAGACTGTTCTCTTGGTACATTTTTAAGCTTAAGCCGGCATCGTCTTCCAGTGCTAGTGCCCTCGCCCCGTGCCGGCTCCGCTCTGTGAACTCGCGCTGTTCCCTGTGTGTGCATCCTGGTGGGTGGGCGAGCTCAGATGTAAAACTATCGAAGCACGTTACTGTAACAAGAGCTGTGTATCAACACTGCGGTTTTCAATAAAGATTGACTTGTGCTGCGTCGTGGTCCCCTCATCTTCCCTGTGGGTGTGTGTCAGGGTGGGGGCCTGCCCGGGCGCCGGTGTCCCTGCTCTGGAGCAAGGACCTCAGGGGGTTCTGGGCAGCAGTCCTTGTGCTCAGCTGCCTCCCAAGCCCCAGCCACGTGCCCTTGACCTCGGCCATGTGCCAGGGTGTGTGGGGACCGGCATCCCCAGTGGAAGCAGGAGGATGGCCACCCCTGCTCTCTCCTGGCCCTGCAGCCCTGGTCCCCCTGGGAAGGCAGCTTCCACTGGAGAGAGAGTGGACCGTGTCCTCCCCCAGACACGCCTGCCACCTGCAGCCACACCCACCCCAGACTGGGCGGGGAGCTGGCTGCCCCCACCTGCGCAGCTCCCCACCAAAGCCCTGAGGCACACACCCCCCACATCTAGGTGCCCCTGGGGCAGGGACCCCAACAGAAAAGGCGGGCTGCAGCCAAGGCAGTCTCCATGAGTTTCTTTATGAAACTAAATGTGGGCTCGGGCTAGGAGAAGGCAGAGCAGTGCGAGTGACCACGTGCTGCGTGCTGGGCCCTAAAGCTCCAACCTTATGGCTTCTCATGCTCCCTTGGGGTAAGGCAACCTTCCTCTGTCACCGTTAGTTCTTTCCCTGCGTTGTCAGAAAAGCAGAATCCCCGCAAAAAAACGCACCGGGTTCTGGAGTCAGCACACAGCTACCTGGGGGCATTCCCGACTATGTTCGCTGTTGGTGATAAACACACGGCAGGGGAGGGGGTGCCAGCAGCCACGAGAGAGGAACCAGGGGGCCAGACAAGTGGGCTCTGGGGCCAGGCCTGGCCAGACGCAGATTCCCGGTTCGTGTTCTCGCCTTCCCCATGGCAGAGGCTGCCGGGCTCCTCCTGCCCAGAGAGACCAGGAGGAAGAGGCCAGAGCAGAGGGCCCAAGTAGTCAGTCTACTCACGCAGGTCCGCCTGGCCTGGCAGGCAGTTCCTGTGCCATGTCAGGGCCCTGCCCCTCCAGCTGGCGTCTCCAGTGTGTCCATCTGTCCGTCCGTCCTGGGGCGGAGCCCGGCATATCCCAGAGGCACCAGCCCCTCCCTCGCTCAGCCCTGCTCACTGGTGTTTTGCAGAGGGGGCTGGGGGCCACCGGTGGGGAAGGCTGGAGGCAGCTGGCAGAGCAGGTCCAGACAGTGCAGCTGGGGGCGTGGTCTCACTTGCGGAAGGGGGCCAGCCGGCTGATATTGTGCCAGAAGGTGGATGGCTTCCGCTTGGGCTCTGTCAGCACCAGGACCTGCTGCTGGGGCAGGCTGGTGGGCAGTGCCAGGGGCTTCTGGCGTGTCAGATAGTAGGGCCGGCCAAGGGCTAGGCAAGAAGACAGCAGGGTTACACAGGCTCCTGGGGCAGGCAGGTGGTGGGGTACCTGGGCTGCCCTCAAGGAGGCCAGGAGCCTGGGACACTGGGGGGCCTGGAGCTGCCCAGAGGCCAGAACCTCTGCTGGAGGAGCGGGCTGTGCTCAAGGGCGGGGGGTGGGGGCCGGCCAACACTGACTGTGGTGTGGCCTGGGACAGAGCTAGAGTCACGGCTGCTGACACACGTTCCACCACCTGGGGCCCCTTACAGCCCCCTCTGGGAGCAAACACCTGCAGGGGGCACGGGGCCCTGGGCCAGCTGGCTTTGTTCTGGGGTCAGATGAGGTGCGGCTGCACGGACAGGGGAGGCACCAGTGCCTGCTCACCTTTGGGCTTCCCAGCCGCCTGCAGCTTGCTGGCCTTCAGCATGGCCTGCTTCCTCTGCCCCTCGGTAATGGAGAAGCCTAGGGGGTGGGGGACAGACCAATGAGCTGCCTGCTGCCCTGTGCACCCCTGGCTGCTCTTCCCCACCCTCCAGGCCTGGCACAGCCCCTGTGCACCCTGCCTACCACACAGTGCTCTGGGACTCAGCATCCTGCTCAGCCCACTAGTCTTGACTCCACGCAGCCATGGGACCCCCCAGTATCCCTCAGGACCTCATCCTCCTTCCCCATCCCCGTCCTTCACCAGATCCCCAGCATGGTCAGCATCAGTGTCCTCTCTCTCCACTGTGGGGGCGGCATTTCCCCAGGCCATGGGCTGGCCCCGGGCGCTGCTGAGTGTCAGGGCAGGGGCACATGCACAGGATCGGAGCGCAGTGGGGACACCCTGCTCATGTGGGCTTTGGAGGCCAGTCCCACCTCCACCACGCAGGCTCCCAGGGCTTGCTCTGGGAAGGGAGTCCCCCACGTCCCTGCCCCTGAGTGCACTGGGGTGTGCCTGCATGCATGCAGTGGAAGCAGCCCCCACAAAGGCAAGCAGGCCCACACCCTGGGGCTGGAACCAAGGGTTACCCTGCAGCCTCACAAACCCGGAGACCCTGGGGCTGCAGGACATGCTGTCCCCGCCACCAGCTGTGCCCACCGCCTTGCACTGACATTGAGGCAGCTGGAGCCTGTGGTGGGTGGGGCCACCTGGGTCTCGCACCTGTCTCCTGGTCCAGCCGCACCTGCTCCCTCTCCCTGGCGAAGGCCTGGAGCCAGCGCTGCTTCTGCTCCGGCTTCCTGGCACACAGCAGGAGGCTCTCGCCTGAGGTGCCGCAGCGCAGCCGGAAGGCGTGCTTGATGCTCATGTGCAGGTCCCTGTCCTTGCAGTCCCCCACATCCACCACCTCCAGGCCTTCCAGGTCGACCCGGCCCTTGTAGTACAGCACATCTCGGCGGAGAAGGTCCTGCAGAGACGGTAGGAGCCACTGGCCAGCCTGCCTCTCGGACCTCCCGTACCCCGGGCCCTGCTCACCCTCTGCCCTGGAACTGGAAGGGCTGGTGGGCCTCCCCCCACAAGCTCACGAGGGCAGAGCGGGCCTGGTACAGCCCCAAATGCACTATGAGGAGCCGCCGCCTTCAGCAGCTTACCAGCCAGCCTGGGGCCCTCCAGGGGTGCCTGCGGGTTCGTGCGGAAGCAGTGTGGCTACAGGCGTGGGCTGGGGCCTGCCCACGTGGCACAGAAGACCCCCAGGGAGACCCGGGCTCCCCAACCAGCCCTGTGGGCTGGGTTTGGAAAGGGATAAGCAGCACACAGAGGAGGCAGGTGGAGCTGGACTGAAGCACCCAAGGCTCAGGGTGGTGGAGCCAGGGGAGAGGAGTCTTTTTAACAGAACAGGCCCTGGTCAGGCTGCGGGGGCCCTCCATGGTCCCTGGGCCACCCTCACCCTGGCCTGAAGGTCAACCAGGAAAGGGCCTGCCATACTCAGGACTCCAGGGACAGGGGGACCCTTATGTGGGGCTTTTCTCCGGGCAGCTGCTTCCAGCCCTCAGGCCCCTGCTCCCCAGCGGGGACAGCAGCTCCTTGGGGGACAGTACCTTCTTGCAGTAGATGAGCTGGTGATCAAAGAGAAAGAACATCCTCTGCTGGCTCTTGGCTTGTGGCTGTGTGACGAGCGTCAGCTCCCCCGAGTGGATGAGTTCAGAGCTCTGGACCAGGAGGTCCTCCCCCTGGGGACCCAAGGAGAGCCAGAGCTCAGTGCCCCACCGTGGAGCCGAGAGGGAGCCCTGTCTGCTGTGCTGTGCTCCCTGCCTCCATCGCTGGGGGGCTGCTTCCCACCAGGCCAGGGTTTGCCGGGAGCAGCAGGCGTAAAGGAGCCGTGAGGAGTAAAAAGGTGATTTGAGTCAGTGGTCTCTGCAAAACGGGGCCCCACGGCAGCCTGCGGCGCGAGCCCTGAAGCATGGCCGACCTCAGTGAGGCATCAGTGAGACACTCTGATGCTGGACACGCAGGACGGGACAGAACGCAAACCGTCTGTGACATGGCTGAAAGGCACCCCCCACCGAGGCTGGCCTTGCGGGGGGGGGGGGGGGGGGGCTCTTTTGGAAGACCTCCCCCAACTGCAGTGTCAAAGTCCCACCATCAGACTCCAAGCTTCCAGAGGAAGTGCCGCCTCTTTCAGGGCCCCCCGGGGAGTGAGCTTGTTGGGATTCTCAGCCAGGGCTGGCTTTAGAACCAACCTCCGGGGAAACAAAACAACAAAATAAAACCAGCAGGGGTTTTAAGTCCACATTTCTAGGCTGGGGCCCAGGAAGCTGTCTTTTTATACCGTTTCATGGCTGGTGGGTGAGGAGAGAGAAGGGACAGAAATGTCATCGTTAGGTCAGGCTTCTCTGCTGCCATGGAAGGTGATGTGGGTGGGACCAGGGGGACCATGCAAGCCAGAGAAATGGAGCCGGGGCTCCGATGGATGGCGACCCATTCTTGTTGATGCTCTGGCCGGCCCAAACCCTTCTGTTGGGAGTCCCAAAACCTGGGGGTCTGGCCTGTCACCTGAGAGCAGACCAGCAGCTCCCTTGCCAGGGTGGTGGGCCACACTTAGGGGGCAGTGTCCCGCTTCACTCCTGCAGCTGCACCTGCTCCAGCGCCCGCTCTACCAGGCCTGCCCAATGGGCAGGAGTGGCAGCAAGGGCCAGGTGGTGCTCAGGTGTGCCACCTGGGTCCGGATCCACCTCCCCACTCCTGGCTCTCGCTCGCCAGCTCCAGGAGCGCAGCCCCTCCTGCGTTTTTCCGGAGCAGGTGGGCTTTAAAGCAAGTGGCCCAGCCCACAGCACTTCCGGGAGCGCCTGGCCCCACCTCCCAGCCCTCCACGGAGCTCTGCCACCGAGCGATCTTGTCGATGTTTTCAAGCCTGCGTTTCCGCTCGTTGATGAGCCGGGCCACCTTCTTCATGGCGTCTAAGGCAGCTTCCACGTCTTTGAAGTCCCTGCAGCAGAACGGACGTGCTGCAGCGCAGAGAAGGGCGGGGGGGGGTGGGGGGGGGCCTCCCAGGGCCCCACGCAGAGCTGCTTCCCCTGGGCTGGGCCCCTGAGCCTGTCACCGTCTGCACCTGTCAACCCGTGGGCCACACAGGGCAGAACAGGTTCCCCCCCTCGTGCCCGCACCAGCCGGCGAGTGCAGGGAGGGCCTCACTGACTGTCACCCCGCGCCTGCAGCGGCGCCCCACACAGCTGCCCGCCCGCCCTGGGCAGCCCCCTACCGGTGTTGGGGGTGCGTGTACTTGAGCAGTTCAGCCAGCTGCAGTGGGTACTGGCAGATCTTCTGCACTGGCGTCAGCAGGAAGCCGTCCAGCGAGATGTCGATCATCCTCTGCAGCAGCCGGCAGGCCTCAAAGAAGTAGGTGTACTTGCTGAGTCTGGTGAGCCGGGAGAGCTCCAGGCAGGCGCTGGGGTGGTTGTTGCAGTAGTCGGAGTAGATCTGGAAGTGTGCTTGCTAGGGGCACAGCGGGCAGTCAGGGGGCTGCTTCCCTGGGGCCCGCAGGCGCAGTGGTGGGGAGGGGCTCACTGCACTGTCTGCACCCCCACCCCTGCATGGGTCAGCACAAACTTCTCTGAGTCACGCCCGGGGATGCCAGACACCTGCAAATGGCAGCGTGTGCTGTCCCTGTGCAGGGTCCTCTGCAGACGCATGGATAGACACACGGTCAAAACCCCTTTTTGGGGGTGACGCTGTGGTGCTGATGAGGACGGCCCAAAGGAGAGGGTGAAGGGAGTGAGTGGGTGCCAGGGCCCACTCTTAGCCCAGTGTCCTGCTCCTTCCTCTCAGGGTTCTGGCCTCCTTTTCTTCCTTTTCTCTAAACCTGGGGCCAGAGAGAAGCCGGGCCAGCCACAAGGCAAGTGACCTGTGACATCCAGGACTTAAGTGGCCATGGAGGGCAACAGCTGCTATGACACCCAGACCAGGTGCGGTCGGTGGAGAGCCTGTGCCCACTGCTTGGGGACAGGGCCCCAAAGCCACCCACACTCAGGCACTCAGACCCCCCCGCCCCCCGCCACGTGCTCCTGCGAGCGCCCAGACCGAGCCGCCTCAGTTCTGCAGCTGGAGAGTGGTGGCGGGCAGCGCCCTACAGGGTGTAGCCAGAAGGAGCCCCCAGAGCCCCCAGTGGGCTGGCTTGGCGTCCGACCCACCACTCACAGCCTGTGCCTTCCTCAGCAGGCAGGGTGGGGAGTGTCCCTGTGACCCAGACCAGGCTAGGAGACCTCGGCTACATACCAGCTGGTGTTGGCCGTGGAAGGAAGCACTAGACTACACACGTGAAAACTCCCAGAACTCGCTAAAAACAAACGGCCCGTAGGTGCTCAACAGCCAGCCAGCCAGCCAGCCTCTGCTGGGAGGCTAGCCCACGACCCATTGCGGGTCCCCTGCTCCAAGGAGCCTTCTGGGACGTGATCTGTCCCCCCAAAATCAGCGACACTTCTAAACAGTGTTGAAGGATGAAGAACTTGGGACAGGTGAAGGAGTGGGACCTGGAAGCTTCCAGGAAAATAGGGCGACTCCCAGCGACATGTGGGCGGGGCACGGGAGTGGGCGGGGCGCGCTCACGTGTTCCAGGAAGCAGGCGCCCAGCTCGCTCAGGTGCGGGCGCTCCTTGTTGAACCTCTGCTCCAGCGCCTGCACGAAGGCCGTGTGGCACCGGTAGATGTCCTCGATATTGCCGAAGATGGTGCGCAGCTGCTCCTCGCTGAACATGTCGGTGCGCCTGCGACACTGCCTGATGTAGCCCTGGGGACAGGGTCGGGGTCAGGTCCCCTCCGACCCCGCCGTGCCCGCACCGCACGCACCCGGCCTAACCTCGCAGATGTCGCGCAGGTGCTTGATGTAGTCGCGCTCGGTGCTAAGGATCTCCCGGATGACGTTGGTGCGCATCTGGTCCCTGCTGCTGCTCTGCGCCCCGGCCACGCCGACCTCCGCCCCGCCTGCCCCGGCCGGCAGCGCCTCGTCGTCCGCGGGCTCGTCCTGGTTCACCCGCAGCTGCAGGCGAGGCGGACGGTCAGGGCCGCGCAGGCCTGGGCTCCCCTCGCACCACTCCGACCAGTGCTGGGGACGCAGCCCCAGCGACCTGGCCGCAGTCGGCCTGGGACCAGCCTTCTTGGCGGGCGCCCTGTCCCCTTCTGCACACTGCCTGCTGCGCCTGTCACACTGGGTTCTCTGGGACCCGAGGGAAGTGGATGGTGACTGGCATTGCCAGCTTTTAGACTGTAACTGGGAAAAGGCCTGGAGTACAGGGCGGACGGTCCAGGGAGTCTGGACTGAGGAGGCAACCAGCCGGGCCCCAGGGTCTGGGTCTCCACTCCCTACTGACTGGCCTTCTGGGCTCGTTCCTTGGACATCAGAGGGCCCCAGGGTGGGACCCTGTGAACCGTGGGCCAAGGACTTCACCCGTCTACACTCCACGCCTCGGTGTCAGCTGCAGGGCTGCTGCGAACTTACACTGAGTGAACCGGGCTGGATGCCCCCAGGCGCTTTAGGGAACGCCTGCTAACCCAAGGTGGTGGTGGTTGGGCTGACACGCAGGCTCCCCGTGGACGGACCCCCACACCTCCTGTCTGACCTGTTCCTCTCCTGCCTCTGGGGCCCCCGGAGGGAGTCAGGGGTGGCTGGGCAGGAGGAGCAGGGCTGTCACAGCTGCCTGGCCAGCCGTCCCGACCCCCACCCGGCCGGCCCACAGCCCCGAGCGGGCGGTCCGTGGTGCCCAATGCCACAGCAGGTTCGGGTTTGCGTTTCTGAGCAGAACCAGCCAGCTCTCCGTGGGCTTGGGGGCCATACCCGCACGAAGCCGGCTGGAAACCAGCCCTCGCCATCGGCCACACGGCCCCACCACCACTCCCTGTTGGTGGCGTCCATCACTTCCACGACGTCCCCTGCGCTGAAGCCCAGTTCCTGGTCGTCCATGGTGACGTGGTCCCAGAGCGCTTCCGCGCAGACCACACTGCCATCGCCAATGAGCTGCAGAGAGAGCCGGGCACGGACGGTCAGTCAGGCAGGGCTGCCCCGCCCCTGGCCCTCTGCGCCCCATCCCTTGGCAGCCCTGGGAAGGGGGTATGCCTCTGAGCCGGCGCTCCCTGGGGGACAGGGCAGTGCCCTGGGCGTGCCTGGACCAGCAGGGCTCATGGGGAAGCCGGAAGGGGCCTGGACCACTGGAGCCTGGGTGAGCGAAGAACCAGACAGCCCAGAACACAGCTGATACCCTGAGAGGGTCCCCCTTCCTCCGTCCCCGTCCAGCCAGCGATGAAATAGTCGCCTCTCAGCTTCATCTCTGATCTGCTCCGTGACGCTGGGGCTAGGTCACCTGGGCCGGCCACTCCCTGTTAGGTCCTCCTTACGTGACATTAGAGGGGACAACAGAGCTGCCGGGACACCTGGCAGGTCCCCTGACAAGCCACAATGCTGCCTCACCCAGGTCCGGCGGCGCCCCGACATGCAGCGGCTGGGCCGGTCCGCAGTGCGTTTTGAACCCTCAAAGAACCAGTTGGATGCCCCCCCCACCCTCCCAGGGAACACCAGCCGAGCAGCACCCCTCAGAGTGCGAGGTCCTAAGCCCCCGGGGCTTCCTACCCTAATGACTACGACTAGGTAGACACAGGCAGCAGCATGTCCCCTGTGTCCCCGTGCCTTATCCCCTTAGGGGCCCCCAGTGACAGTGTGCTGGTCATATGGCTTTCGTGTAAACCCACAGATGAGTTGCAGGGATGACAGTCACCGTGTATGTGACGTCGCTGAGACCATGCAGCTCCCCGGGGCTGGAGGAGCATTCCGCCTCCAGGACAGCCGGGAGGCCGCCAGGGCCCAGGCAGGGTGGGTTTCTGCACAGAGGCCCTTCCTCTCTGGCCGCTGTGTCTAAGGTGCAGGCTCCCGGAAGCCAAGACAACTGGTGGACTGAAGGGGGAGGATCAGGCTCACTCGTGGACGGGCAGTGGGGAGCAGACGCTGGCCCTGAGGTGTGGGGTTTTATTTGGGGCAGGTGAGGGGCTGTCCTAGGTGAAGTCGCGTCCCTGAGATTGTAACTTGCCTGGGAAAGCCAGACTCTGCCCCAGAGTGCCCCCTGAGGACCACCCGCCCCCCTTCCCACTGCGCCCCATCTGGTGGAGAACCGCAACCGCAACCTGGGGACGCAGCTCCCCGGCACTGGAGCAGCGGGGCCGCAGGCTGTTCAGAGGGCAGAGTGGGGGGCGCACTAAGCGAGACCACGTATCTTGAGACCAAAGATGGGGAAAGCTGGTAACGTGCAGAAGAGCCCGCTCGTCTCACACAGACAGCTCTTACAGCCACGGGAACGCAGGCCCGGTGCGCAGTTCGCAGCCACCCACAGCAGCCACGGCCAGAGCAGCACCTGCATCTCCAGGCGCCCACGGCGATGCGCCATTTTAGCCACGCGCGCGCACACACTACGGATGGCAGAGGAAAGGACCCGTGCACATGGACCACCACGCCCCGGAGTCTCTGAACGCCGCATTCCCCGGGAGGCGTCGCTGTGGGGCGCAGGGGGGTTAGCGTCACGGAGTCGGGAGCCGGGCGGGGCTGGAGGGGGAAACGCGAGGCTCGGGGGTGCGCCATGGCGGCATCACTCACCCGGAGGAGCCGGGCCTTGGCAGTCAGCGGAAGGCCAGCAGGAAGACTAGCACGACGTTAATGAGGACCAGGAGCGCCAGCACGGCGAAGACCACCACTCGCTGAGCGCCGGGCGGCAGGTTGCAGCGCAGCACCGCGCGCAGAGCGCTCCCGGGGGCCGCGGGGCGATGCCGGGCCTGCGGGACCCTGGCCATTGCGCGGAGCCTCCGCTCGGCACCGGAGATCCCGCCGTGCAGGGACACGAGCGAGCGGGGCGAGGAGCGCCCGGAGGGGGCGGAGCCGCCGTGCGCCCGGCCGGCTTCTTCTGCGCAGCCGGCACGTGCGCGCCAGGGCTCCCAGCCCGAGCCCGCACCGGGGCGGGCAGGTGATCGGGGCTCGGGCGAGCGCAGGGTTCTGACCTGGGCGACTCCGTGGGAGGCTCAGGGAACCGGGATAGCCAGGCTCCAGAGGGTGGCTCCCGGGTGCCCTGGAGCCTGGCAGACACAGGCGTACCTGAGCCAAGGGGATGGGCCAGGGCATCTGATTCCTGCACCAAGAACTGCTGGTGGCCCAGACTCCGCAGAGGAGTCAATGCGGCTCTGACAGGACAGGGAACTGGCGCCGCCATCAAACCCCACGGCGGGACAGGGCTGCGGAGCCAGGCTTTGCACTGCGGGCGGACAGACGCGCTTCAGGGAAGCCGCAACTCAGGATCCTCCTCACGGACCCTGCCCGTCGGGGCATCGTTTTGTCCTTGCCGAGAAGCAGCTGGCTTCTTCAGCTGCTGACCACCCGGCCCCCGGTTGTGTTGCGGTATAATTGGCAAATAAAAATTGTATTTATTTAAGGTGTGCGACTTGACGTTTTGATACACATATACAGGTGGTGAAATGACCACCACACTCCAGCTAATCACCATGCCCACACCCTTACCTCTATGGTCCTAGCACATTTCAGGTGCGCAGGGCGGCACTGCTGACGATCGTCACCATGCTGTGATTACACCCCAGACCTGTCCTTCCCACGTAACTGTCACTTTGCACCCTATGGCCGATTCCCCCCCCATTCCTCCCTCCCGAGGCCCTGGCAAGCACCGTTCTACTCTCTGCCTCTGAGTGGGACTCAGGCTCCACATGAGAGCACACACAGGGTTTGTCTTGATGTGTTTTGCTCAGCATAATGTCCTCCAGCTCCAGCCATCTGTTGTAACAAAGGGCAGGATTTCCTTTCTTTTTTTATTTTTAAGGCTGAATGCTGTTTCGTTGTACCTATGAGCCAGGTCGTCATTGCCCGTCCATCTGTCGAAAGACATGCATTGTTCTGTGCCTTGGTCATTGCAAATGGTGCTGCCGTGGACACAGAGCACAGCTAGATCTCTGAAATTCTGACTCCATCGTTCTGGATGTAAACCCAGGAAGCGGATCACTGCATCACATGGTGGATGCTTTTAGGTTTTTGAAGGACCTCCACGCTGTTCTCCGCAGTGGCTGCACCACACAGAGAGACAGGCACCACCTGCCCAACCCCCGACGGCCCCACGCCTGCTGCACCACTGTGCTCTGGGGCCGGGACGTCACCCAGCACACGTTGAGTACCCAGCACGTGAGTCACACACATGCAGCACACACCTGCTCATGTCACACCCACATCCTTCCCATGTGTGTGTGTGTGGGCATGCACTCGTGCCTAGGTGCCCACTCGAGTGCCCCACTGTGGCCCCCCGTGTCCGCTGCTCTTCAGGCCCCAGGGTTTGGGTTCCCTCCTGCTTAGGAGACTGAGAAGTGATGATCCCTGAGGTCACTACGAACAAGAGGTGGTCACAATCTAGAACACGACACTCACATGCACTTAAAAAGAATATTCGCCAATACATGATTTCAGAGCAAGCTCAGCACCACTTAGCGTGGGCTTTCCTCTGACTTCTGTTTTTTGGGTAATTTCCAGGCTTGAACCCATGTTGAGCCCCCGCAAGCCTTCCCACCACATGTGTGTGCAAGGAGACAGCAGGGAGAGCCCATGGGGCCGGGAGTGCACAGTGAGACCTTTCTGTTCCCGGAAGGCCCAGCAAACTGGCCTGTCGGAGGAGAGCCGCCTTCTCTTCCTCCTGGGAGTTTCTCATACAGCGAGTCTCTGTCACGCTGTCCAACAACCGTAGCGGGGGCTGCCTATCCCGAGTACCCCCAATGCCCAGGCACAGCGAGCCTCCTGCAGCCCCAGGAGGGGCTTAGGGGCTGCACCCACCCACCCTGAGGAAACGGAGGCCTGAAGGAGGGAAGGACTCCCCACAGGTCCTCCACTGGCCAGAGGCCGGGTGGGGGTCTGACCCAAGGAGGTCGGCCCTCAGCTCCAGGCCCTGTCCTTCAGGCTGGCCCACCCCTCTCAGGACACATTTCTGTGGCTTATTCTACCTGGAGATCAGGACATGCTGGTGGGTCTCAGGAGGAGCAGCAGCCTGGTGAGGCAGCCAAGTAGGAGCCCAGTCCCCACCCACATCAGCTTGCTGCTTCCTGTCGCCAGAGAGGCTCTGCAGCAGCCTGACCCAGAAGTCTTCCTCTGTGAGGTGACAGGTCCTTCTCTCCCCCCATCCTGGGGGCATGCTGTGGGTCCAGGGAAGACAAGGACCTTGGGAAGCCCTGGGTGCTCCGAACATAAGAGACAGCAGCCCCACCCTGTCTGCTCAGTGACCTGCAGCACCAAGAGGGGCTTTTGAACCAACAGGACACAGATTCCCCACACGGCTCATGTCTAAAGACCCGTATCTCCCTGGGCCAGGTGTCTGCAGGGCTGTCCTGGCTCCCGGCTTTTCCTGTGCAAAGCGTCTCAGCAGGCCAAGGTAGGCCAAGAAAGGCAGGTAACCTGCAGGCAGTTTCCATAGCAACAGCCGTAAGCTTGGCGCTCTCCCCCTGTGGGAAAGCAGTCAGCGTCCGCGCTTCATCCCCAGTGCTGCCCAGACAACTTCTAGGAGGGCCAGGGGCCCCCTTCTTCCAAGCTGAGCTTCCCTGGCCCGGACAGCTGTCCAAGCCCTGGTCCGCAGGACAGACCAGCACTCTTACACCTTCTGTCTTGGATGTCCTGCCTGCTATTCCGGGTCCCCTGCAGGCCCCAGAGGGCACCAGGGAGAGCCCTGTCCTTGGACAAGCTCTGCGGGTGGACTCCCTGTCCTGAAGGGAATGCCCCAGGCCGAAACTGCGCCGTGTGCTTACAGCACAGACACCACGGACGCGCAGGCTGGCAGAGCCTGCGGAGGCCTCCCCGACAGCGGGCAGTCCCGCTCAGCTCCCCGCTGCACCCCAGCCCGGCCCTACCTCATTGATGGCCAGCTGCTCGCCGCCTCCAGGGTGGTTGTAGTGGTGGCCGGAGCTGTGCACGACCTCGTAGAGGTCCTCCTCACTCCCGGTCTTGTCGGCATGGATGGTCGCGTCCAGGGCTCCATCGGGGATGGCTGCAAGGACAGAGACCAAGTTGGCAAGGAGAAGCTGGGGGCAGGGCGGAGGGGGACACGTGCAAGAAGACACAAAACATTTCAGGATAAACGGTCCTTCTTCGAGAGCAAGGGGGAAGACCTCACGCTAGCTTCTCAAACCACTGTTGCTAAAAGCACGCGGCCTGGCTGCGAGTGCACCGGCCCGGGTTCACGCCCGCTGTGCCCACGCACCTCGCCGTCCCCACCAGACTCGTGAGCGCAGGACCACAGGTGTCCCACGCTCCGCGTCCCTGCCACTGGGTCCAGTTCAAAACCACTGACCAATGTGTCACGTGGAGTATCTTCAGAAAAGGCTCTTCAGAAAAAGGCTAACAGTTTATTATGAAATGAAAACATTATGAAATATACGTGCATAGTATATCACACAAATATACATTATATACATGCAGCCATAGTTGGAAAAGTAATAAAATAAACATGCATGGTGCTTCTCATCCTGCGTAAGAGAAACACCACAGTCTTGGAATTTAACCTCCCGCATACCCTACTCCAATCCCATTCCCTTCTGTCTCCCTTAGAGAAGTATCGGATGTTCCCAGCTTCTTGTAAATCACATGCTTGTCTTTGTCTCAGCGTGTATTTCCGTTGAGTTTTGCCCGGTTGGTTTTATACAAAAGGAGTAACTTGGTTTTCTCCTCTGCTTTCGTTATGCACCTGCTCGTGCAGCTTTGGTTGGTTCACTGTCCGATGTACGGCCCTGCATCGTATGACTATTCCAAACTTTACGTACTGCTTCCTGCACCGCGGCACTGCTGCCGAGAAAGTCAGTGGGAGCACCGGGGAGTCTCCCCTGCATCGGCCAAGCGGGAGGCAGGGGCGGTTCCTACCGTGAGCGCACAAACAGCTAGCCAGCTCATTGGAGAGAAGAAAGGGCCCCTCCCTCCTGTACCAGATTGTGGGCGGGGCCGGGGAAGGCAGGCACCAGCGCCACAGCGGTCAAACCTGTGCAGGGGGCGTGCTGGACCAAAGAGGCCTGCCCGTCCAGCCTGGGGAGGGAGGGATTGGCTGGGAGGTGGACCCACCTGAGGTGTGGAAGGTTTGGGAAGTTCACAGGTCCTTTTGAGCAAGCACCTGGTCCGCCCCAAGTCCAAGCTAATGTCATCCCAGGAGAAAAAAAGAGGATCGCTGGTATGCCAAACTGTTTCCCAAAGCTACTCTATCAATTAATTTTTTTAAAGATTTTATTTATTTTTTAGAGAGGAAAAGGGAGGGAGAAAGAGAGGGAGAAAAACATCAATGTGTGGTTGCCTCTCGCACGCCCCTAACAGCGGGCCTGGTCCGAAATCCAGGCATGGGCCCTGACTGGGAATCGAACCAGCGACATCTCGGTTCACAAGCTGGTGCTCAATCCACCGAGCCACACCAGCCAGGGCTATCCTACCAATTTAGATTTCTGACAGTGTGTGTGAATGTTCCCACCGCGAACATTAGCAATCAGAAACCTCATTTAAACTGACGTTGGGAGGCTAGAAGAGTACGCTCACCACACACTACTGACCCCAACAGGGAGAGACGCGCCTTGCACCTCAGGCAGGAAGTGATAACTACCTTATCTTAGCAGGAGAGAAAGAAAAGTCCTCCTGGCCCGGGAACAGCCCAGCCGCTGGGAGGCCGCTGTAACTCAGCCGTGAAACTCACAAAACTTCAAACTTTCAGCTCCCTCCAACCGACTCTTTGTCACCACAGCCCCTCCCAAGTCCAGGAAAGAGGTTCCTCTCCTTTCTACAGACTTACATGTGCTTTACCATTAGACCCACCACATGTCCCAATTGCGGTTTTTCTTAATTTATTTTTAATTAAATTTATTGGGCTGACATTGAGATAATAAACTACAACAAATTGCAGTTTTTATTTTTCAAATTTTTTAGTCTAAAAAAATAAATTGTGGGTGAGGGGAGAGAGAGAGAGAGAGAGACAAACATCGACATGGGAAAATATCAGTCAGTTGTCTCTTGTAGGCACCCAGACTGGGGGCCAAACCTGCAGCCTAGGCATGTGTCCTGACGGGGAATCAGACCCACAGCCTCTCGGTGTACCGGAAGACACTCCAACCAGCTGAGCCACGCCAGCCAGTGTCAAATTGCAGGAAAGAAGGAAAGAAAGCTACCCGAGCTGTGTGTACATCAAGGTAGACATCAAGGCAAGTGAATGGTTAGAGATAAAGAGAGACATTTAATAATGACGAAAAGTTAACATTAGATGAAGACATAAGGAAATCTAAATTTGCGTGTTCCTAATGACATAGCTTCCACGTAAAGCCAACAGAAAAACTAAAAGTCCGAGTGGAAGATTCAGGCACACTTTCCTCAGCAACTGATGTGAGAAGCAGAAAAATAAGTACAGCTAGATTTGACTTAAATACCATGTCCTGTATTCAACAAGGACAGAATACGTGTTAATTTCAAGTATATACGAAATACTACCGTGAAAATAAACCAAGTTTCAACAAATTTAAAAGGAATCACTCAGATTTTTTTCTGCCATAATGCAAATAAGTCAGAAACTAATGACAAAAAGCTAACTAGAAAATCCATATAGTTATAAATTAATAATATATTTGTAAATAACCCATAGGCCACAGGGAAAAAAAATATTTCAGTAGAAATTAGAAAATATGCTGAACTGAATGATTATCACAACAATATAAAAATCTCTGGAATGCAACTTAAGCCTGTATTTGGAAAGAGAAAGGGCCTCCATGTCTTTACTTCAACCCTACTTCTGAATGACACTTTATTGGGGTCAAGAATTCTTAGCACCTCGAAGTTCCTATTCTCTGGGCTTTCACTGTTACTGCTACTAAGCAGGCTTCCAACCCAGGGTCATCCCACGGTGAGTAGTCTGGCTTCTCTCTCTCCTAAGTCGCTTTCCGTGTCTCCTACTTGTCTTTGGGCTCTGCAGTTTCACCGGGAGGAGGGGCGAGTGGTGCTCTGTGAGTGAAAGATTCATGCCTTTCATCAGTTTTGGAACCCTTGTAGCCCTGCGTCCTTCGAAGATGTCTCTCATTCTTGAACACATTTAGGTATATGAATGTTTCTAAAATACCGCGAGTTCTCCCTAGAGACTGATTTTTAGGTGATTTCCCAGCTTAATCAGTATTTAATCTTTTTTTTTTTTTAACCAACTCATTTAGCTTCTCAGACTAAATGAGTTGATGTAAATTTAACCCTCTATCCATGTCAGGTTTTAATTCTCAAGGAGAGTTTTTATTTTCTTACCCAGAACGCAAACAGCAATAGCAGGAGTCGAGAGAACTAAAAAAAATTCATCTTCCACTGACGCTCCAGCTCTTAGAAGGTCTCGGTTTTGAGTCAGGGTTTTGGTTCTATCTTCCAGCCTTGTGGAGGCCCAAGACCTGATCTTCTGTTCCCAAGTGGTTAAGGACAGCTCCAGCTGCTATGTTTTCAGCAAAGCGCCCCTCTGCTCCCCATCGGCTACGGTGCTGGATGATGTGACCATCAGCTCTGGTCCCCCCAGCTTCCGGGTACCAGCACCTGGGAGTTCTCTTCCACTCTGATGAGTTCACACAAGTGATAAGGTAACGCTTGTGCCTTAGGCACCACGTGGCAAAGTTTCTAGCAGACAAATGTTTCAAGTTCATCGTCTTGCAGAACTGAGAGTTGTCATTTTCTCTTTACCAATACACAGCAGCCCAGCTGAACTGCAGCCCCGGCGGCTGTCAAGTCACCAGGAGGTTAATGAGAAGTTAAATCTGCATTTTAACAGGGAAATCATGAAGTCGGGCTGTGTAAAATGTCAGACTGGCGAACTTTTTCCATGTTTTTTTCATCAACACCTAAAATACTTCTACCTGCAAATGTTTCACACACCTCTTTCTACTGTTTGTGACACACATTCACTCTCCCCGCCCAGACACGGAGCACAGACCTGAGCTAAGTGAAGAGAAGGCTGGATTTTGGATGTAGTCAATTTCCATTAGGGGAAAAACGGTAATAAAACTAACGGCTGTTAAGGATCTGTCTGAACACCTAACCAGCTCTTGTCCAGAGGCCATTATTTACGTGGGTTCATTTCCCGTGCCTTTGCCTCTCACAGCCACAGCTGCTGGGATGACAGCCTCAGTTTTGGACTGTGCCCACTGACCCTGGTCCTTTGAGAAAGCAGGAAAAAGGACTAAATACTCACTAAGCATCTACTCTGTGCCAAATACTGTGTTAGAAACTCTCCATCCATGTCAATCAATTGAGCATCATCAGTCCTATTTTGGAGATGAGAAAACAACCGGCCCAAGGCCGAGCAGTTCACAGGCCAAGCCAGGGTTTGATATCAGGGTTTGATCATGGGCCCCCCCGCCCAGGCCAGAATGGGGAGCATCGCAAGGCAAGGTCAGTGTCCTCGATGGCCCTCCCTTTGCCACCAGGCTGTGCCCCAGGAGCTGTGCTCCTGTGACTGGTCATGGGGCCACTGGAGCACCGTGCAGACACAACCTGAGACACGTAGAGAGGACAGAAAAGCCAGCGTCCACTTGCTGCATGGGGGAGATGGGTGACTCCCTGCCGCTTTGTCAGGGCCCAGAAGGGACTCTTTCCCAAGTCACCACCCCACATCCGGGCAGACAACCCAAGACAGGGTCACATGGGGAAGAAAGAAGCCAGCTGCAAAGCCTGCTGACTTGCCAACAGCAGAGGAAGGGGACCAGCCGGACCCAGGGAGGCACCAGGAGAGCTGGCACCTGCAAACACTTCTGATGCACCTACTGATAAGTATTCTCCTAAAAGTTCACCCGTCCCTCCTGGCGAGCTCCTTTACAATGCAGTTTTCCTGGGGGGGATGGCCGCAACCTACAAATGGAGCAGATGGCCCTGGCCGCCGTGGCTCAGTGGGTTGAGCATCGTCCTGCAAAGCGAAAGGTCACAGGTTTGATTCCCGGTCAGGGCATATGCCTGGGTTGTGGGTTCAGTCCCCATATAAGGGAGACAACTAACTGATGAATGTTTGTCTCTCTCTCTCCCCCTTCTCCTCTCTCTAAAGATTAAGTAAATAAAATCTTTTATTAAAAAAAGTTTTTTAAAAATAATGAAGCAGACACCCTGATGAAATGAAGTGTATCCCTGGGTAGGTGACTGCATGTTTTTGTACCTGGATTGGAGCATGACAAAGCGTGCCTCACTGGATTTTTATGTGGTTCCTGAGGGAACAAGGGAGTGCCGTGCCTGGCGTAGAGAAGACACCCAACAAATGTCCTTTCCCACCAAGGCCTGCCCTGAGGCAGCCTTTCCAATCACATCTCTGCCGTTGGAGGGAGGGGAAGAGAGGGAAACACCAATGTGTGGTGGCCTCCTGCCTGGCGTACTGAGACCTGGCGGGCAACCCAGGGTGTGCCCTGACTGGGAATCGAACCAGCGACCCTTTGGTTGGCAGGCCGGCGCTCAGTCCACTGAGCCACACCAGTTAGGGCCCAAAGAGAATATTTTGGATGCCTGTTTTCTCCGTTACTCCCAAGCATGGCAAGTAGCTACAGCAGTCCCATTCTAGAAGAGTGTCCATATCGTGGTGCCTGAGCACCTCAGGGCGTCATTCTCTCGTGGAATGCAGCTGAGAGAGGGCTTTGTGGATCCATTCAGCTCCACGGGACTGCTGACGGCGCCTGGTACCGAGCGCTGCTGGTGAGGGGTGGGCGTGGGGGCGAAGGGTAAAGCCGCGATTTGGAATTCTTTCCCTGTGCCCCTGAGGTTGGAGAAGGACCCGCGCAGCCCGAGCACACGTGGGATGCTGCCGTTGTGCTCGGCAACGCCCGGGGCCCAGGTGCTCTGGGTCTCCGGTCAGCTGCTCCAACCTCACGTGTTTTCCACCCGGCCTTGCTCTGAGCGCCCCACGAGCAGCCTGGGGCCTCCGCGTTGACCTCGCCCCCACGCTCCGCCCACCGCAGGCTTTCGTGCGCACAGAGCTGTTCTCTCTGAAACTCACCCAGACTGCCGCTGGTTTGGGGTGCCCCTGGATCTCAGGATTGTCTAGAAACCCAGGTCTGGCCACCTCCATCTGCCTTACCCCTGCCCTGGGCAGAAGGAAGGGATGGGGGCACACGGCCCCGGTCCCCACGCGGCCGCTGTTGCTGAGTGGAGCAGGTAAGCCGCCCGACTCTGGACAGGGAGGGAAAGCCACGTGGGCAAAGGGGAGGAAGGGGTCACTCCCCAGTTTGCGTAAAGCGCCACTTCGGCGTTCTCTCGCCCGGAGTTCCGAACTGAGGGGGGCTCTATTGAAGCACCCTCCCGCCTCCCGCCCCCCGCGAGGAGGGGAGGCGAGTTCTCAGGGGAAGTGGGATGGGGCGAGCGCGCTGCACGATTCTGGGAAACCTTTCGCTGGAGGAGCCTCCCGCAGCCTCTCCAGTCACCTCTTCCCGTCCCTGTGTGGGTTTGGGGACAGGGCCGGTGAGAGTCTCCGTGCGGGTCCTGCGCCCCCTTCGCTGTGGCAAGGCCACTGACTTCAGCGCCGAGTCCAAACGCCGTGTCCCCCGTTCTCGGCACTCTCGGGACCCGCGGAGGCGCCCTTCGCTCTACTCTCCCGACAGGGCCCCTGTAGCCTGGGCTCCGTGGGTGGGGGTGGGCGGTGCTCAACCCGGCCGTCGGCTTCGCGGCTCCTGCCCAGGCACCGGCAGCGCCCCTTCCACCGCCTCGTGGGGCTCCGAGGCGGTCGCAGACGCGCCCCCATCCCCCGCGGGGGCGTGCGGGGCACCAGTTCCCCCACAGCCAGCAGCCCCCGCTTCCCTTTACAGCTTCCACTGTCGGGGCTCGAAACTAACTTGTTGAGTGTTTCCAAGAAGTAAAATATAAAGAATCCCGTTGAGCAACTCATCAAGGGGCACCCGTCCCAAAGCCCCTCTGGGCCTGCTTGCTTAATTGATATTTAGGATCCGAGTCTCGCCACGTGTGCGCAGGACTCAGCCCTCCTGGGAGAAAGCGGAGCCCCAGGCGGAGCGCAAGGCCCCGGGGCGGACACCGTGCCGACGCCGTCCCGGGGAAGGCGCGCGGCCTGTGTCAGAGGGGCCTGGATGGGCGCCTCGGATGCCCTGAACCCGGTCCCCTCCCCCCACGCCCCGTTTTACGGAGGTCACGCGGCTGCAGCTCAGGAAGCCAGGAGCGCGACACAGTCAGGGACAGCAGGCGACGGCACCGAGTCGCAAGCACCCCTCTTCCCAGGGGGCGAGGCGCCCTGCCACGGCCGGGCTGCCCGGCGGCGGGAAGAGTGAGCCACCGGTGGAAGCGGGTGAAGGGAGGGCCAGGTGATGGCAGGTGATGGTGGGAAATCCGAATAAACCCAGAAAAAAGCATCAGAAGGGCAAAGGAAGAGGAAGCAGAGGAGCAGAAATGGGGAGCGAGCGAAGGCGGGGAGAGGAGCCGAGGGGCTGGACAGG
The DNA here is from genome assembly GCA_007922815.1 of Macrotus californicus. Classification (NCBI taxonomy): domain Eukaryota; kingdom Metazoa; phylum Chordata; class Mammalia; order Chiroptera; family Phyllostomidae; genus Macrotus; species Macrotus californicus. The sequence goes on along the minus strand of VMDR010000798.1, from coordinate 57,390 downwards.
CGCGGAGGCGGCCTTACCGGCTGTGGCCGAGCGCAGGCTCTCCAGGCTCCAGGAGCGCGACCGCGCGCCACGCAGGCCCCCGCGGCCGCCGCACACCACGCCGCTGCTGTCGGAGTCGGAGGCCGGGGACAGCCCGGCGCTGCTGCCGCCGCCGCTGCTGCTGCTGGTGCCCAGGTCGCCGCTCGTCTGCCCGCTGGACTCGCTCGGGCACTGCCGCGCCCTCCCGCACGGGGGCTGGAGCTCCAGCCACCAGCTTGCGGGAGGCTGGGCCGCGGGCCAGGGCGCGGGCGACGCGGCGGCGACGGCAGGGGGGCTGCCGGGCGATGGAGCCAGAGAGCCGGGGCTCAGGCTCCGGCCCGGGCCGGCACCCGCACCCGCATCCTCGGCGCCGTCGGAGGGCGAGGGGCACGCGGACGGCCGCGCGGTGCCCTCGGCTCTGTCCTCGGCTGCGTCCCCGCCGCGCGGCCGCCGCTCAGGGCTCGCGGACATCCTGGGGCTCCTCTGAGGGGGCTCCGGCCTCCGCCGCCACCGCCGCCACGTCTCGGACTCTGCGGGCGAGGCCAGGCGCCCACCCAGCAAGCGCGCCGGCTGCCCGCCCGCTCCCCGCCGCCCCGGGGCGCTGAGCGGCGGCGGAGGCCGCGCAGACCCGGTCCGCACGCGCTCACGCACGCGCGCACGCAGACCCAGAGCGGCGGGGCGGGCGCGACGCGGGGCCCGGACCTTGTGCGTGGGCGCCCCGCCACAGGCCGTCGCACGCGTGGGGCACCGCAGGGTCTTCCTTGCGGGGGACCCGCAGTCATCCCAAGGCCGCGGTGGCGAGTGGAGCTGGTAGGCCCTCGCTTTCATTTCCAAGGATGCAGCTCTGACCCGGCGGGCAGCGCGCCCAAGCCGGTCAGGCGGGAAGGCCCGGGGTGGCCTGGGGGTCAAGACCGGGCAGGGAGCGCGCTCGGTCGGTGCGGGTGCGCGGGGTGTGGGAGACACCGGGCAGCGGCCTTCCTAGGGCAGCCCGCCGGCAGGAACTTGTCCGCCCGGGGTACCCGGCCTGGGACCGTGCAGTGAATAAGAGGCCGCGCGAAGGAGCGGCACGGTCCCAGCCAAACGCCTTTAGAAAGTGTCAGGAAAAGTCCAGTGGCAGGCACGAACGAACCTGGAGCCAAGGTTTGCGAGTATGGGGAGAGGAAAGGGGGCCGACACTCGTGAGTGTCCTGTGGGTTCTTGGAGTGTGTGCCTGCAGATGAGCTAGAAAATCAAGTGCTTTTAAGAAATGCAAAATCTGGAAGGTGAAAAAGAGGGGAGGCGTGCTCTCACGCTGGAGGTGGGGTGTGCGAGGGGGAGTGAGAATATGAACTGACCGGGGTCGCTGGGTCCCCCACCCCATCACTCCACCAAGCCCTCAGGAGAGGTATGGTTGGACGAAGTGCAAAGCACAGCCACCTGGGATAGGGCGGCTGCTGGGAAGGTGGCCACTCCTCTTCCCTCCTTTGGGGTCCATTTCTCATAACCCATCTCTTCCCCTCAGCCACGTGGGCTCCTGCCTCTGAGCCCTAGGTAACCCGCATCTTCCTGGATGTCTAGATGTCCCCGCCTCTCCTTGAGGGTTCTCTGTTGTCTCTGCCGTGAATATATTAATTCCTGCCCCCACCGCTGGGGGGCGGGCTGGGACGCGAGCGGGCAAACACTGGTGTCCGGTGCAGAGCTCTGTGCAAGCACGAGGTGACGCCAATGGACGGGCACTCGGGGGCCGCTCAGCCATGTCTGTGCCTCAAAGCCCCTCCCCCGGTGGACGGGTCTGGGGAACCTGTCCTGCAGGGAACAGCGGTGTCCCCATCTGAGTTCTGGTGTGACAAAGGGACCCATGTCTCTTCAGACCCCCGTGGGGACGGCTGCCTTCCCCCATGACTGCCCCTCCCGGGACCCTCTACATAATTCCATGACTTAATGTGGCACTTGTGTTTGGAATACTGGTCTTTTCGAAAAGATTCTTTCAGCAGCTGCCAAGCACACCTCTTCAGAACTTTGCTTGCTGTGAATTTAAGACCGCAGCCATATCTTAGAAAAAAAAAGTCTGCCGCCCAGCGCCGCATGAGCACGTGCACGCACCAACGCGAGACAGTCGTGTTCGTCCGCGGATCTGAGCGCCGCGCCCCAGAGCAACGCCCAGGACGCACCAAGTCCACCCGGAGCTCCAGACTCCCATGTGTGCCAGGGCTGGACGTGGCCCCGCCAGCACCTTTTGCCAACGGCCCTGGCTCCCTCGGGGACTTTGGTGCCAACGGACCGAGCTCTGAGAAGTAGCGAGTCGTGTCCGTGCTCCCCAAGTCTGGAGGAAGTACATACTTGGTCGAGCTATTTTGTCCTTGCAGCCGGGACCCAGGCTCTTTGTCCTTTCAAACGTCCATTTGGCCTCTCTCCCAACCAGCTGGATGCTTTCAGGCAGTAAGGTTGTCCCTAACCTAATCTGTACCCGTTCAGGACCTGGCACCCAATGTCTGTCCTTCCCTGAGAGACCGCGAGCATCCTCAGCACGCCCAGCCCCTCCTGAGTGAGTGTGCAGGGCAGCACCACCCGGCTGCCTCTGGGGCCCCGTTTCCTTCTGGCACAAGGCCTAGCCCTTTCAGGCACCAACGTGGGATGCACTGCTTTTTGCCACAGTTTCGGGAGAGGGACTCTAGAGGCGGCTATAAACCTCCAGGAAGAGGCTGGTGCCCCAGAAGGGGAAGCCCCCAAGTCCCTGGACTGGATTAGACACAGCTCTCTGCGGTTACTTACTCTGCAAGCTGTGTCCTGGAACAAGGCCCAGGGCTGGTCGGTAGTGCTGCTCGAATCAGATGAATGGAGCCAGGTTTGGGGCTTCCCTAATGGAATGTCCCCTGGGCCAAGAGTTCCCTTCCTCTGAGGGGTGGGGAGCCCTTCCGAGTCGAAGGGATGAGAGACAGTGTTTTCTCTCTCTCACCTTCAAGCTACTTCTCTGCCAGAGACACAGACAACGTTGGCCAACAGCCCTGTCTCTCTTCCTGTCCTCCTGGCCGAGGGTGCAGAGTATGAAACAGCAGGGAGAGGGGCACGGGACTCACCGGGGTCAGGTCGGCGCTCGGGCCGGCCCAGGCGGTGCAGTCCTGTCGGGGCACTCTGGGAGAAGGTATGGCTTCTTCTAGGGGGACTCAGAGACCCCGGAGAGGTAACGGTCATCTTCCTCCAGCACTGGGAGAGGAGGGAAGGGACCGAGAGTAAATGGAAAGAGATGACACGTCATTGCCACATTTCTCTGACTGTTCCGGACTTCTGTGTTGAGCAGAGCGCACGGCCAGAATGTGAACGGCTCTGGGAGTGGCCATGTTCACTTTGAAATCCATGGGAAGAAAGGAAAGGCTGCTTCTGAATTCGGTCGTCTACAAGCTGGACGCCCAAATGTGGCAACCGGGGCTGAGCTGGCTGCCATTATTCAACAACGTGAAGTAAGGACTGTGGAGAAGGTCCCCAGGCCCATAACTCTACCCCAGCTGGCGGATCACACAGCTGGGCTTTCCTCCCAAAGCAAAGCTGTTCATTTCAGCATGCGGCATACTCTTTTAGGGTGTTCGATGAAAACGCAACTCGGGAAGCCTCTGCCACCTCACAGTTATGAGACAGTAAGGACCAGGGTTGTGTGGGGTCTGGGGAAAGCAAGAGATAGTATTCCCTTAGCATCCCGCAGTCCCCAGGTAAACTTGGTCCATCCCGGTTTGGCCTATTTTAAAAAGTTATTATTTCCCCTGGCTGGTGTGGCTCAGTGGATTGAGCGCAGACCTGCAAACCAAAAGGTCGCTGGTTTGATTCCCGGTCAGGGCACAGGCCTGGGTTGTGGGCCAGGTCCCCAGTAGGGGTGCATGCAAGAGGCAGCCACACATTGATGTTTCTCTCCCTCTCTTTCTCCCTCCCTTCCCCTCTCTCCAAAAATAAACAAATAAATAAATCTTTAAAAAATAAAAATAGAAAGTTATTGTATAACTTAAAAATTGTGGTATGCTCCCCTTCCTTTTCTTTTGAATCCCTCACACAATGAAGCGAACAGTGCTGAGAAAATCCATGTAAGGACTTCTGGAAACAGAAGTAGACAAACAAGGATGGAGATGCAGCGTGACCCTCGGTCCCACTTCCTCCACTGGGATGCCACACAGACGGGACGCGTGTGTCGGTCTGTCACCCGAGGACTCTGAGAGTACACGGTGGTGGGAAGATGGGGTAGGAAGCCGGAATTTTACGTGACACTGACCCTGTGGTGCCCTCTGGCCCAAACTCGGCCACAGCTTGAAACTGGGTGTGGACAAAAGGAAACCCTCTCGGGCCCGAGGAGAGGGAAGAGGGGCCTTGAGGTTTTGAGCAAATGGAAGGGGAAACCTCTGTGTGGTTGTAGCCTCCCACCCCAGGCTCCCGGGCACCCCGCCGGAACATGGCAGGGCAGGCCTGAAACCCTGGGGGAGGGACCAGAGGAAGTGTGGGCCCGTGGGCACAGGGACACAGCCCCTATTTCATGTCCTTGCTCTGTCCTGCTGCCCCTTGGCTCCAGAGGCGCACACAGCGGCAGCAGGTGCGTGAGCAGGAAAACAGAAGCCCAGCCCTACAGCGGGAGGACATAGAAGCGGAGCAGGGGCGGGGGAGGTGTGGAGGGATGCGGAGGGAGAACTGAGGAAAAGGACCCTGCCACATTGTTTAGGAACCCCTGGACTTGTCCTAAAACTATGCCTGGGCGGATCTGACCCAGATAGAGTCCTTGAGGACAGAACGATGGAGTAGAGCGTCTTATGGTTCCAGGTTGGCCCTTGGTGACCCTCATTGTCCAAAGAGCACCAGGAACCAAGCTGACCCAGGAATCACGGCTCCTGAGGCCTCAGCTGGTCGGCCGCCCAGAAAACTCTATGACCATCATTCCCCACAGGAACAAAACGAGGACCGGAGTGTCACAATATAACATTCAAAATGTGCAACTGCCATCCCAAACCACCGACATACAGAGGGCTATGAAACTCTCCATGGCTCCAGACCCCAGTTGTTGGAATTCTAAAAGACTAAGAAGAAGCACATGTAACCATGCTTTAAGAAGTGAGGGCAAACACTCCTGAAAATGCCGTATTTCACTGTGTATAACGCACACCCACATTTCTGTGTGCACTAGACACGGGATTGTTATGCCCATGGTGTGTAATCGTTATACCACGTATAATGCGCATCCTTATTTTACTGTTAAAAATTTGGGCAAACAGTGCACGTTATACACAACAAAATACGGTAATGAAAAATAACAGCAGGGAAATAGATGTGGCAAAGAATGAAATGGAAATATTAGAGCTGAAAAACAGCTGAAACAAAAAATGTACATGCCTGGACCTTGAGGACGTTATGCCAAGTGAAGTAAGCCAGAGAAAGAGAAACACCATAAAATGCCATTCGTACTTGGAATCTAAAAATGGAAAAGCCAAATTCGTCGATATAGAGAGTGCTCGGGGGCTGGCGGAGGGTGGGGGTGTGACGTGGGGGAGGGGGTCAAAAGGCACAAACTTCAGTTACAAGAAAGCATCCCTGGAGTGAGTGTCCGGCGCAGTGTCTGCAGTGTGTGTGGGCAGGGGCGGGCTCGCAGGCGTCCACTGGAAACAGCGTGCAGGTCCTGACTGTCACCACAGCTTTGTCAACTCGAAGAAACACACGCTGTGTTTCGCGGACTGACAACTGTAAACTGCTTTTGCCCCCCCCCCCCCCACCAACAGGCATGGGCAAAGCAGGTTACAGTTGTTCGCGTGGAAAAGAACACAGCGATTAGCCCGCCCTAACACCAGCGGCGACGTCGTTTCCTGCACTCACACCTGCAAACCCAGCTCCGCCCACCCTTGTCCTGTGCTGTGTTTTTGGAAGTCGCCAAGAGAATGGGTGTTAAAAGTCCTCATCGGTCTCATCACGAGGAAAACGTTCTGTAGGGTGTGTATGTGCGGGGGCCGACTGAACGAACTGGGGCGATCCTTTCGTGACGTGTACAAATGCCGAGTCGTGCTGTGCACTTGAGACTGGTGTAATGTGTGTCCTTGTCACCTCCATAAAAAATAAACAAGTGAAAGTGTCTTCACTGGTACAGCTTATGTGCACAGTGACGAGGGAGAGGATGGAGCCAGTAACCTTCTAAACAGCTCAACAGAAGCTGTCCACCCCGGACAGCAGGGGGAGCTGATGGGAAACAATCGGCGGCCCCAGAGACCTGTGGGCTCTGCCGTCGGACCCCCGGAAGAAGCTGAGCCAGGTGTCGTGCCGAACAGCAACGACATCTCCTTTCTGAAACCACCCCAAATGTGGCCAAAAAAAGTTTAATTTGCGTTACAGACACGAGAAGCTGAGCAAACGTCGAGCCGGAAGACCCGAGGAAACGGATGCCAGCACATCCTCAGGAAACTGCTGAGGATTTAGAGCCATGGAGAGGTCCTGAAAGTGGCCAGACAGTAACGGAAGATAATTGGTAAGGCAAAACCGTTCAAGTGACTGCAGATTTTTCGTGGAGGCCAGAAAGAAGTGGATCAAGGTTTTTTAAATGCTGAGCCAACTGTCCACCCAGATTTCTATGTCCAGCCAAAAAGTAAAAATAAAAAACTTGAGGAAAGGAGGTGAAATGCATACACTCTCACAAGAAGAAAAATGAGACAATTCACAGTCAGCAGACAGAAGTAAGAGGAACAGAATAAAGATGTGGGGAAATGTAACAGATTATTTTTCTCCTCTGAGTTCTTTAAAATACGTTTGACAGTTAAAAGCAAAAATCAGCATACTGTCCGATGAGGTTTTTGATGTATGTAAGTGACATGTGACCACTGTAGCCTCCAGGGGGAATGTGGCCAGGTTTCCACACTCCATTTGACATCGCAGGATAGTAACTCTAAGCCGGCTGTGTAGAGTTAAGGATGCATTGTAATTCCTACAGTGGCTATTTAAAAAAACCGAAGACATGCGCTTTAAACTCAATAGAAAAGTTAAAATGGAAAACTAAAAAACATTAAAAGGCAGCTGTGCAATGAAATCAGAAGAGCAAACAGCGAACATGCTAGATCTAAATCCAAACACATCAATAATGACATTGGATTGACACACTCAGAACGCATCACTAAAGGATTTTTTAAATGGGTAAGTGAGAAAAACGCACCTCGCAATATGCTGTCACGAGAAACCCACGTTCAAAGCAATGCTAAAAGTAGGTCAAAAGCAGAAGGATGGAAAAACATATGCCACACAAATTCTAATAAAAACGCGACCTTGAGTGGTTATACCGATATCAGATGAGTCGGGCTTCAGAGTAAGGAAAGTTACCAAGCTACCGAAGGGCACTAGACAACAAGAGGGTGAATTCACCAGGAAGACAATAACAATCCCAAATGTGTGTGCACCTCCCCACAGACCTTCCAAATACAGTAGAGGAAGCAAAAACAGGTACAATTTAAAGGAGAAGTGGAAAGTCTCCAGTTAAGGGTGGATGGATACCCCAACACTTCTATGGCAGTCACCAACAGAGCAAGGGAACAACGGAGGACCTGGACGACCCCCTCAATCCACTGGGACTAACGGACGTTTGTAGAATCGTCCACCCAATGGCAGGACACACGTTGTGTGCAGGGGCACACGGGCTGCTCACCAGGAGAGACCGTGTCCTCGGTGATGAAAAAAGCAACAATTACAATGACAAATGTAAAAGGACTAGAAGCGGACTTTGTGGCTCAGTGGGTTGAGCGCCGGTTCGATTCCCAGTCAGGGCACACACCTGGGTTGTCATCCAGGTGCCCAGTAGGGGGCGTGCGAGAGGCAACCACACACTGATGTTCCTCTCTTTTTCTCCCTCCCTCCCCCTTTCTCTAAAAATAAATAATCTCTAAAAGAAAAACGATAGGATGCAAAAATCATAGAAAAGTAAAGCCTCTATAGATGGCGTGACCATACCATGTGATGTAGTGTATAAAACTCGCTTATAGAAAGCGTAATGCTTTATTAAAATGACTGTTGTAGGGTACTGGGATAAAACCGCGCAAGGGAGAGACCGGCCCGAGGCCTGAGCGGCTGGCGGACGGGGACGGCCACAGCCTGCTATCTCAGAAGCCGCCACCAGAGGGAGCCGTGGCACCTCCACGGTGAGTCTCCTTTGCGGCCCAGCCGGGCCCGGGCAAAACACGTAGACGTTAGAATTACAATGAAGCGCCAGCTCTCGCTTGCGGGTTTGCAAATTCCAGGAGGCTGGTCGCACCTGGTATCGATGATGCCGGGGCCGCGGGGTGTGCAGCTGGGCCATCTCCACCTACCTCACCTAGCAACACGGCCCTGTGGCTCCCTCCAGCACCCCTCCAGAGGGGTTGGTGGGGGTTCCAGTTAACTCACCTCACTCCCGGGAAGGTCCCTGAACGAGCACGCTGTGCTCAGAGGACGGTGACGCCGGCCTCTTTCCCAGCTCTCCTCCTTCCGGTCCTCCTGGTCCAGCATCTGCAGAGGGCTGAGGTGGCTCATGCCGGCCTGGTGGGTCCTGGGCCTCGCAGCGGCCTCTGGGCTGCCATCCACATCCCTGCAGCTTCCGAGGAAAACCATGGATCTGGCACTGCCCCTGCCAGGGTAGCGGAAGTCTGCCCGCTGGGGCTTGGGGCCCAAGGGCTTGCTGGGCACACCCTGGTCTCCATAGGCCAAGCAGCAGACAGAGGCGGAGGGGACAGTGAGGATGCTCCCAGGCTGCTGGGCACAAGGGCGGGTGGGTGCCGTCAGCCAGGACCTTTCAGGAAAGACACCTGTGTGTAGGTACCTACCCCCATCCTGGGGGCTTGCACAAGGGATGGTGGGTTCACTTTTCCTCCTGCTCTCAGCACAGACCAAACTGCTGGGTGAAGGTGGGGATGCCCCGTGGTCCCCAACAGCATGGCTCCCATTGTCCTCTGGCCGCTTCTCACAGTTAGGCTCTGGGCCAGGCCGGAGGGGCGTCGGGGTTTCTGGGCCTGGACCTGGACTCACTAAGGAGGGCTGTTGGGGGCCTCCTGCAGCTTCGCTTTTCAGAAGGGCCCGCCAGGAACTCTGGAGCCACCTGCTCCATCCCTTGGGGTCCTGGGGGGAACCTGAGAAACGTTCATCCGAGTTCTGTTTGTCTACAACTTTGGACTCAAAGAAACTTGCAAAGGTCTTACGAGCCGTGGCCAGCCTTGCCCAGAGCCTTTTCTCTGGAGTTCGGGGTGTCTCGGGGTCGCAGCTCTCTGAGGACAGCCTTCTGCTTCTGGGGTCCATGGGTGTCTCTGCATCCCCTCCTCCGACCAGCCCTGCAGCCCCCTCGTCAGGGCTGTGTTGGGTGACCTGAGTGTCCCCGAGCACGTGCACGTGGTGCAGAGGCGTTGGCTCCCGGCTGGATGCTCCCAGCCCGCTGGCCACAGCGGTCGGCCTGTCTACGCAGGGCTCTGGGTCGCCCTCTGCGCCCAGGGCGCTGGCACCCGGCTGCAATGGCTCCGGCTCCTGTGAAGCCTGGTGGGGCAAGCCAGCTGGTGGGGACAAGGCCAGAGCATTGCCGCCCTCGGGGTCTCTGCTGCCCAGCGTGCCCACCCACACCCCTCGTGTGTCCTCAGGCCGGGGGTTGGATACCGGAGCAGCAGCCCCCACGTCTGCCCTAGTCCTGGAGCTCTGGCATTTCCCGGGCGGTTTGTCCTCGGAAGGCCCCTTGGGGCTCAGCATGGCCCGTGGGGGCCCCTGGGAACAGGTCTCTTCTCTGCTCCGCGCAGCAGGGTCCATGTGCGCAGGAGTCCCATCGTCACCTCCCGGGCTGCAGCCTGCAGGCCGCTCATGCTCGGAGCCACAAGGGTGTGGTGTCCCAGCCACTGCAAGCTCCCAGGGCGCCGCTCCGGCACCTCGGGGTGATTGTGTCCTTTCCCCCAGAAACTCACAGGACCGAGTTTCTGGAAGCAGACCTGCTCCCCTGCGGGTGGCCTGAAGCCCTTTCTGCTCAACAGCAATAATAATGAGTGCACACCTGCCCCGGGAAGGGGTGTCTGCCCAGGGTTCCAGCGCCAGGGCCCGGCTCAAGGGCGGGGCAGCCCCCTCTGGCCCCTGGTCACACCCCTGGGACCTACAGCTGCGGGGAGACGGGGCTGCTGAGGTTGTTTCTGAAAAGCCCTGCAAGGTGTTATTCGTGTGCTTGGGGCCTAGACCAACGGTGTCCTCCACCTCCTGGGAAGTGTGTGCTGCCCTGGATTTCGGGGTGGCCTTCGGAGCATCTGCCTGATCGCTCCCTCTGGAGCATCTGGTCCCGTCTGTCCTGAGCACCTGAGACTGGCTGTTACTAGGGTGATGGGGGAACCTGGGCCCAGCGGGTGGCGTGCTCTTGTCGGTGAGAACACAGTTAGAGGTGTCATCACTGGTTTGGTTTCCTGCCTCAACGGCCACGCCCCCGAGGTGCCTCTGCTTCCTGGCAACGTGGGCAGTGGGGCCAGTGCCTGGGCGCTCCCCCAGCCTGCTTTCTGGGCTGCGTTCAGACTTGCACTTGGCAGGTAGTGGCATTTCTTGTGAACCGAGGCTCCCCGACTCTGCAGCAGGGAGTGGAGGGAATAGGCAGGGCCAAGAGTCCTGTCCTAGCTGGTTGTGCAGCCAGGGACCCTCAGAGAGCGTTTCCTGAGAGGCCCCCCCACAGCTCCGAGCACTGGGCCTGCACTGATTCTGCCGACAGGAAGCCCTCTTTCTGGGTGCAGGAAGCACAGGGCACCCCTGGGTGGTTCGAGGCCATGTATCTTCTGCTTCCATTCTTTCCTTCAAATGGGGCACAAGCATCACAAAGTTCTGCCCTGGAGGGTCCTCAGAGCACTCTAAGGGACACCCTGTGATGGACTGGGCCCCAGACAGCGTCCCTGCAGGCTGAGACCAGTGCCCTGGGGATAGCCCACTCTCATTGCCAATGTTTTCTGGGGCGCTACGGCAAAGCCAGGCATGCAGGAGGCAAGATGCCCCTAAAGGAAGCCGGCAGGGGCCATCCCAGCCGGGCCAGGGGCTGGATGCGGCTGCATTCTCTGCAGGGCCCTGGACGCTTCTCTCCTTCCTCCTGGCTCCCGGAGGGCCTGTGCTGCCAGGGGCCTGGGCCCCATGGTCGATGTGTGGCCAGCTGTGGCCCAGCTCCCAGCACCAGAGAAGGTGGGGCCAGACCCCCGGGATGCCCAGGCAACCCTCAGACCTGGATTTCTGAAGAGAACCAGCAGAGACTCTCCTGTGGGCCCAGACAGTCACCTGCTTGGCTGGCGGGAGATGGCAGCCACCCTCCGAGAAAAGCGGAGCCTCGGCCAGCGAAGGCTGCTCTGGGCTGGCCATGCGGTCCCGGACCTGCCCTTCCTCTTCCCCGTCAGCGTCGGTGTCAAATGCTCAGAAACCACTTTTGTAAGACTCTTCCTCGAAGTCAAGGGACGGACCTTGTTCTTCCTATGGGCCGAGCCCAGGGACACCAGTCGAATGCTGCTTCTGAGGAGGTGTGGTGGCCAGGCCAACAGGGCATCCCCAACATGCCGTTCTGTCCCCAGGGGTGCCACTTGGAGGGGGGCAGTTTCCCCAGTGGGGTTACCAGGCAGGGACTCTGTTAGTAGCACTTCCAAAGTGGCCGAGTTTCGTGTCCGACTGACCTTCACGCTGGTGGGACAGTGTCTCAAAGCCATTGCCGTCTCTTTCCTGGCTCATCTTTGCCGTCTCATCCCTGTCCCTCGGGTTCTGTGGGAGAAGCCGGGAGCCGCTTGTCTCCAAGCTCACCTTCCCTGGCAGGTGCACACCTGGCTCTGCAGTCTGGAAGGGCAAGGAGAGAGGAGTGTAAGAGAAGGCCTGAGGCCATGTGCACATGTGTCTGGGAGAGGAGAAGGTTCTGAAACACCTCATTAGCTCCCTGCGTGCCCCTAGGAAAAGACAGGGACTGTTCAATAGGAAGAGCTCTGTGTTATTAACAAAGAAGAGGGATAAAGCCCAGCCCAACAGTGGCGAAGCGGGGCACACAGCCAAAGCAGCCGACTGGGGCGTCGGCCACCTAGGGGTAGATGTGCTGTGTGAGTCACAGCCAGAATCCTATCTCCACCTGATGTTCCAGCAAGAAAGAACGCATCTGTGTCTGCGCCGGGCTCTGTCTGTGCTTGTGTAACCAGCTGGGTGGACCTCAAGGCCCTTGCACGTGGAAGTGTTTTCTGAATTAGGTTTGCTGGAGCAAAAAAAAACCCAAGAATTCTTGAACTTGCAAACACATGTGGAGATGTTATCTATGCCCAAGACAGCTCTGCGAACAGGAAGAAAGACAGAGCTGTGCAAGAGTGGCAGATTTTTCTTCTCTCATTTCTTTACCAACCTGCTACCTGTAAATTTATACGCACCCATTGATGGGGACCATCGGGGGAGGGGCAGGAAGAGGAGGGAGCTGCAGACTGACCGGGTGGTGGTTACAGGGGGACATGTCTGTCAAATGCGTAGACCTGGACACTTTACATGGAGACAGCTTCTGCCCTGGTATGTAAATGAACTCAAAGAAGCATCCCCGCCCCCCTTCCGATGTAAAAGTCAAATTAGCTTCAAATTCACAACTTTTGGGGGGCCATCAGAGAGTGGAGCAAACTCCTGGCCCAGAAGATGAAGACAGAGAGGCGTGTGCAGGGAGCGAGGAAACCCAAACACCCAAGACCAAGGCCAAGTGGCCTGGTGTCGTCACAGCTGGAGCCCTAAAGAGGAGAGAGAATAGATCAGAAGAGAGGTTTGAAGCAACAAGTCCAAGAATGCCCCCAAACTGGCAAGAGACATTCAACTACGGAGACGCCAGTTCAGAGGGAATTAATCCCCAGCAGACCCTTCGCAGAACGAGTGACCAGGTTCTTCAGGCGGTGGCAGCACGACAAGGGACCGAAACTCGGCTCTGAACAAAGGATGAAGGGTGCAAATGGGGAATAGAAGGGACGCTCCTCAGCTGAAGAAGGGAAAGCGCAGGACAGACAGACAGACAGGCCAGAGCTAACAAGGTGGAAAGCCAAACACTTCCCCCCTATGGCTTCCGCAAGGCCAGAGTGCTTTCTGTCCCCACTCGCACTAACGTTGAACGTTGACACCCTAGTGGAATAAGACAGTTAAAAAAATAAAAGGAATACGGATTACAATGAAAGAAACTAAATAGCTTGTGTATGATTTTCTTTATAGAAAAATCCAAAAAAAATGTAAACTGCCCCCTACAATTAATAGGTGAGCTTAGTAAGGCTTCAGGGCTCACAGTCAAGAAACAAACAAAAAAACTTGCATTTCCATGTGCTAGAGGCAAACAATCAGAATGTGAAACAGAAAAATAACAAAAAATATATCCCTAGGTATAACTCTCATGAAAGGTATTAGATCCATATCTGGTGTTTGATCGGGTGAACGAAACCGTGTAAGAACTGAGGAAATGAAGAGGGTGTGTGTGACCTTAAAGACTTCATATCGGTTAATGTCATTACTCAGGAGTAAGTGATACTATTACTTACTATTACAAAGAGTCCAGTTCTTCCACTTATTTCTTTATCCAAATTATTTATTTGTAAATAATTTACTGAATTTTATTTATCCAACATGAATAATCATAGTATTTTTTTTAACACAAGAATAAAGGAGGTATCCCTAAGCCCCTACTGATATGAATAAGTGACGGAATAAATAAAAAATAGAGAGAAAGGAAAAAACTCTTCCTCATGGAGTAGTCCCAGTTCGGAAATGCAGAAGGAACAGCGGACACAGAAAATGACCATTAGAGCACCCGCCGTACAAGTGGCTTCAGGGACGATCTGCCCACGGTGGCCAAAGTCATTGTCCCAAGGGGTCGAAAGGTTCCCACTTGGAGTGACCCCCTGTGAGAGATTCCAGCTTAAGCAAAGATGACCTGATGTGACGGGTTTGCAAAGTTTAAAAACGGGACATTGTGTCCAACAAGGGGACAGTGACCGAGCAAATGAAGCCACGTGTCCTCAGTGGGAATCAGACACCCAGGTAGTGGTGGATGGAACACATAAAAATGTGGAATAGAGAGTTTCATGTATTCTATAATTATAAAACATTTTAAAAACACAAGAAATCAAAATTAAATACACCAGAGAAGCAATGTTTTGGGCATAGTCAAAATGATTTCTTTTTTCTACTTGCCACATAAGGGGGTTAAATTACTTTATAATAGGGAAATGTTTGGAAACGTACTTCCTTCTATAACTGTGAATCATAGGTAGTTTTGTTAATAATTCCAAAAGGACTTCAGCCCCAGGAAAAGGGGCCACGCCGGTGACTTCTCTGTATTTCCCGTAGCAATCAATGTCGAGCCCTAGCACACAGGAACATCTCGATCGGTATTTGCTAGGTTTTTGATCAACTGATAGATTTTCAACACTCACACCTACAGCTGTGGCATCAAGATAAATGTAGTGTTTGTTTCCCTCCCTGGGACAGCTCTTGCTTTATTCACGGGGCACCAAGGCCCCCAGGCCCACCGCCCTGCCAGAGCAGGGCCCCGAGGCCTCTAAGTCACCGGGTTCAAGTGAAGGTCCCAAGTCTCGAACTTCGAAACCGAAAGTGCACAGAATAAAACAGAAATCACTCATTGCCCCGAGAGACAGGCAAACTGCTGCTTGGTTGGGTACGGTCTGGCAGTTTTTAGTGACGTGACACCCATGTCACCGGGTCACCCGGCGGTCCTGCTCCGAGGTTTTTCTCAGAAGAAAATAAAGCGCGTGTTCATAACGGAAGTGCTGGGCAGAGCGAGCCGGCCCGATCCACACATGCCGCGCCGGGCGGGTGGCTGGCCCGCTGCCACCCCACAGGGACGCGCCCCGGCCGGGGCAGCGGGGACTTGTCACCTCAGGGCCTTCTGCTAAGCAAAAGAGGCCAAGCACGGAAGGCCACGTGCTCTACCACTTCATTTATGTGAAACCCTTTTTTGTAAATCCTCACGGAAGGACGTGTTTGTTGATTTGAGAGACAGAGAGAGAAACATCAATCGGGTGCCTCCTGTGTGCACCCCGACCTGGATCGATCCCACAGCCTGTTGGGGCCGGGAGGCACTCCAACCTCCGAGCCCCCGAGGGAGACTGACGAAAGGAGGGAAATGACCGGAAGCGGAGGAGTGGTTGCTGGAGGCAGGCCGGGGGACTTGTGCCCGGAAGGGAACGGTTCTGTGTGATGATGGTGGTGGTTACACAACCGACTGTACATACACATGCTTAGCGCTCACCGAACTGCACGGGTAAAAGCAGTGAGTTCTGCTGCGTGTGCCTCACACCAGAACAACCCTAATCTAAAACCCCGGGCTGCAGCCTCTAGGAAAACCAGGAAAAGGATCAGAGAGGAAGCTAACGACCGGGGAACGCGCCCCTTGAACAGCCACATGCCCAAGGCAGGGGAGGCCACTTGGAGGGCCCCAGATGGGATCTGGGGAGAAGAAGCAAACCTGGACTGGATGTTACTGTTGAGGGTTCTTACCAGTCTTCCCTTCAGGAAAATACTACTTTTTAAAAAAATTAGAAAGGCAACAGATGCTTCTAACGCAAACAACGGGAAGGAGGCGGGGGGCATAAGTCACCTCACAGCCCCCTCTCCATCCTGCTCCACACCCTCATCCCATGTGCCCCTACAGAGGTGGCCGTGGCCACCGGTAGGTGTCACATCCTCATCCACGCCGACCTCCTGCGACCTCTTCAGGGGCCTCTGGGTTCTTCAGTGAGAAGAGACAAAAGCCACTCCTGGGCTGAGGCTGGGCCCCAGGGGTTCAGAATTCCTGCCGGCCCTTTGTCTTTATAGCACCCCCTCCCTGGGGGGGGGGCCTCCCTCCCTGACCACGTGGTTGTGGAGACAGAAGGGTGGGTCGGGTGGGCAGGGGCGAAGCACAAGAGCATGAACTGCAGGCAGACAAACATTCCTGCAGTTTCCGTATTTCTGTTTAAGCTCCATAAACAGCCACAGCAGAAAACAGTCACACCCGGGGCAAGTCGGCCGGCTTGTCCACCACTCACAGCACGCAGACCCGGGTCCAGACACTGAAGCGATACCTACAGGCCAGCTGTGCCCACAGAGTGTCCGTGCCCTGCCTTGGCCCCCAGGGGCTGTGGTGGACACATGCCCTTCTTGCCCAGGCAGGGCCGGCTGTGCCTGGACAACAATACAGGTCCATCCGGAGCTCATCAGAAAGTCCCTTCCCAGCCCTGGCCAGGTGGCTCAGAGTGTCGTCCCGTAGACTGAAAGGTTGAAGGTTCGATTCCCAGTCACGGCACGTACCCAGGTTGCAGGTTTGGTGCCTGGTCGGGGTGCATATGAGAGGCAACTGATCACTGTTTCTCTCTCACATCGATGTTTCTCTCTCTCTCTCTCTCTCTCTCTCTCCCTCCCTCCCTCCCTCCCTCTCTCCCCCACCCCCACCCCTTCCTCTCTCTCTAAACACAATGAAAACATGTCCTTGGGTGAGGATTAAAAAACAAGTCCCTTCCAGACAGAAGACCACTCTCCCCTGTTAGAAACACCATAGCCCTTCCTACCTGCTAGGTCTGCTGCCCCGGACACAGGCTAACCGAGGTGTGGCTTCCTCCGTCTTCCCGGGGAGCGGAGGACATGCCTGGGCCGGGTCGGGAGGGAGGGCCCACGAAGTGTGGAAAGAGGCTCTGGGTATTTGCTGTGCCAACCTGTGCTTTCCGTTCTGTTCAGGCTGATTCACGGGGTGGGGCTGAACCAGCTTCACAGGCCTCCTCCCTCAGCTCCACCCTCGTGCTCCCTGGGCCCTGGTCTCCCCGGGCTGCTCAGGGTGCCCTGGCCAATGAGGGGCCGACCAGGCAGCTTGGCACAACCTGATGTGCTAGTTCCTGAGGCCGGGCTCAGTCCCCTGCCCTGTGCCAGCAAGTGGGGCACCATGGGCACAGTTTGTGGGGACTGAGACCGGATGTTCTCAAAATAACAGCCCAGAGGAGACCATGGTCGGGTCACTTTATCTTTGCGGTTCGGGCATGGTGATGCCTGGAAAAGGGATTGGCCTAAATTCACGGAGCTGACCTGACCTAGAGGACAAAGCTGGGAGGGAAACACGGCTCTTCAGTGACCTGAGGACCTCTGCCCTGCGTTCTAGCGATGTGTCCCCTGGGGTCCCTGCCCCTCCTCCCACTTGGGCAGAGGGAGCCACGCACCAGGCCAGGTCCACCCCTCTTCTCTCAGAATGCTTTCCCGGGTCAGGGTGGCTGGCCTGTGAGTCCCTTCAAAGGCCCTTCCAGCCCCGCCCCACCCCCACCCCTGGCCCAAGGCTGTCCCGGAAACCGGCAGCCGGGCGTGGGCCCACCACAGTGCTGCAGTCGGCAGGTTGCCTGTCTCTCTGAGCAGCTTTCTTAAATCCTCACCTGAGGACATGTTTACTGAGTTGCGAGAGAGAAACATCCACCTGGGCGTCTTTGTGCTGTTCCTGATCTTCCAGGACCAGCTCCCCGCCTTTCAGCGTTCAGGGCCACGTTAGCTGTTGAGTGTTCGATCACCTGTCACTTTGAGAAAGTTTCCTTCTACTGTGCTGAGGGTGTTTCATGAAAGGGACCTGGATTCTGTCAAATACCTTGTCTGTGTTCATTGAGACATTCAGGTGCTCCTTTCCCTTCTTCCTATTAACGTGACATGTGCCGCTGTTTGATTTTTGCGTTAAATCATCATGAATAAAACATGGCTTGCAGCCCACGCTCCAGCCACTGAGCCACACCAGCCAGGGCCGCACCTGAGACTTTACCTGGTGACTCCAGCATCTGCGAGTGACGGTGACGATAAAGCTTCACCCTTAACTTCATGTCTTTCTGCCTTTGGCAGGTGTCGTTTTATTTAACAAAACATGATTATATTTCGATACACAGCTTCTGTGCGACAAAAAAAATAAAGCACCACCTGAAAACAATAAGAAAAAAACGGTATTTCATTTGCAACGCGTGACAGATGGTGACCGTGTTCGGTCACAAATGAGCTCTCAGAAGCCCAATAACACAGACACGCAGAATCCACGGGGACCGGGAAGAAAGCCAATGAAATGACACAAATGACAATTCAGATTAGGAATGCATGATGATGCCCTGGCTGGTGTGGCTCAGTGGACTGAGCGCGGGCTGGGAACCACAGGGTCTCCAGTTCAGTTCCCAGTCAGGGCACAGGCCTGGGTTGCGGGCCAGGTCCCCAGTGGGGGCGTGTGGGAGGCAGCCACCCACTGATGGTTTTTTTCCTGTCTCTCTCCCTTCCTTCCCCTCTCTCTAAAAAGAAATAAATAAAATCTTTTAAAAAATTAAAAGAAAGAATGCACGATGACTGAGCTGAGCCGTGAGCGGAGAGTAATTTCCCTGTCACACCACCCTGCCAACGAAAACCCCGCTGTCCACGCCTTTGAACGGCGCTGTGTGGCCTGAACTGCCACGCAAACACCGGGCACAGAACGATGGGCACCTACAATGGGGGGAGGGCGGCATTTTCTCGTTGAAGCCAGTTACGTTCCCGAGGGCGATGGTCACTGTGGTCGATGGGACGCAGCGCAAGCCTGCAGGTCAGCCTGGCTGCAGGCTGGGCTGTCTTAATGTCTGTCACCGACGTGAGCACCAGAGGCTTCACGGCACTCGAGCGCATTCGCTGTTCTGCGCATTCCTGGGGCTTCTTTTCTTCTGGTCCTGAGAGGGAGTCTCTGTCTTTCCGCTGTGCTCCAGCCTTGTCGTTACTGGGGGTTATTAGTGTGGAGATGGGGCAGGGAGGGCAGGCTGCTCCACTGTCCTCTCTGAGTCCACTCGGATCTCAGCCTTTCCTAAGCCTGTGCCTTGGGGGTGGGGACAACCCCTCAGGAGCCCTACCAGCAGGGTCTGACCCGCGGCCCAGGGTGGCTATGAATGTGGCCCAACACAAAACTATAAATTTACCTAAAACATGGTGAGATTTTTCTTTGTTCGCTTTCATTAGTGCTTGTGTATTTAATGTGTGGCCCAAGACAATTCTTTTTCTTCCAGTGTGGCTCGGAGACGCCACAAGGCTGGACACCCCTCTCCTGGCCCTGCCACTTCCCATCTGTGCCCCAGAAGTTCCCTCCTGGTTGACTGTCACCTGCTGGCTGACCTGTGTATCTATCCCCTTTCATGAGGCAGGAAGGCTGAAGAGGGCTGTCTGGCTGGCGTCCACCCCTCCAGATGGGAAAGGCTTCGGCACAGCCCTACAGGGAATGCCCTCCCAGGTCAGGGCGTAGGGTCTGGAGGTGTCCGGGGGCTCGGCCCACTCGCTCCCTGTGGGGTCCACAGGGAGGCTGCTTCTGTCCACACCCTGAACATGCAGCGTGGCTCCTGGAGGAAAAGCCTGTAGAAGGGCAAGCCCCCCCTTCACGATCCAGCCCCCAGATTCCTACTAGGCCTGAAAGGCTTCTCTAAAGAGAGAGGAAGGGAGAGAGAGCAAGAGAAAGGTCGACGTGAGGGACATACGCACCCCGACTGGGGACCAAACATGCCACCTTCAGTTGCTTACAGGATGACACTCCCACCAGCTGGGCCACACCGGCCAGGGCGCGGATTCTGGTACCAGTGGCTTCTGCTCCGGGTCCTGGTGGTTGAATTTCTCTGGGGGCACCTGTCGCTCCGGGTTTCAGGGAAGCTGCTTGCCCCGCAGCCTCAGACGGGTCAAGAATAGTCACTGATACTCAGTTTGTCCAGATTTCTCTTGTTGTGAGGGTGGGAATGACCACATCTAAGGTCTTACATGTGATTTAAAAAACATACCACCACCCTCCCCTCCCCAGCATGGAGGGGTGTGGTATGTCTGTGTCAGCCCGGACCCCAGGCCCTGAGCATCAGGAGCCCCCACCCCCACCCCCACCCCACAGCCCTGCTGCAGAGCCCAGACCCCCCACTGTTAACCATCCCGCCCCCTCAGCTGGACGTCTGCTGCCTGGCTCCTGCCAGCACCCCTCTGTCCCCAGCGGAAGGTGGAGGCACAGCCCCCAGGCTCCAGGTTGAACTGCAGCCCCCAGCTGAGCCCTGTGTGACCTTGGGTGAGTCGCCCCAGCTCCACGGGACAGCTAGATGCTGGGGATACGTGGGATGGGCTTTATATGGTACAAAACCTCCTCTGACCTCTAGGGCCATGTGGGAACGAGAGGGTCCGAAATAACTGGCCAGGCCTCTTCCCTCCCAGAACTAGGCTAGGCCACCCGGGCAGGGGAGGGTAGTCTACAAGGGGGTGTGAAGAGAGAAATGGACGAGGGAGCTGGGGCCCAGGGGACACAGAGGAAGGCCACACTTTCCTCCCCACCTTCCCAGCAGGGTGCCTGGCCAATCTCTGCTAGGACTCCCCACGCCCCACCCCAAGTGCTGGGAACAAGAACCTTGGATGCTGGGGTAAGAGGCTTCCCTGCCTGACAGGTGGGCGCAGCCCCAGTTCCTTAGTTCTGCTGCCCTATGGGGGGGTCAGTGCAGAACAAGGCCTGGGCCACCTTGGTTGCTGCCCTTTGGGGGTGCTCTGGCCTGGCCAGGTTCTCCCCTACCCCTCTGGTCAGTGTCCCCCGCCAC
Source organism: Macrotus californicus (assembly GCA_007922815.1). Lineage (NCBI taxonomy): Eukaryota > Metazoa > Chordata > Mammalia > Chiroptera > Phyllostomidae > Macrotus > Macrotus californicus. The sequence continues at coordinate 36,868 of VMDR010000798.1, read as the reverse complement.
CCCCCAGGACATGCTCCCTGAGAACTTCCCCAAGGTGAGACCTGGCCTCAGCCACTCTCCAGACCCAAGGCTCACGGTCGAAAAGGAGTCAGAAAACCACGCACCGCCTTTTGCCGTTTCATTCTTTCCACAAGTATTTACTGAACACCTGCTTCGCTGGACGCAGCACAAAGTGACAGGGCCATGACTGAGCGAGCGAGGGGTGCCCCTGCCCCCGGGGTTTGAGCTGCTCACAGGGAAACACAGGCTGGGACCCACCTCCCCCACCCCACTCCCTAGGCCTGTGCACCCTGGGCAAGTGACGCACGGACGCCTGTCCAACCGGGGGACTGAGCCACCTTCCCCTCCCATATTCTGAGTGTTCCGGGCTGTGCGTGTGTTGTGGCTTTTCGGGGAGGGGGTGAGAGAGACATCCGTTCTTCCTAAAGGTTCTGCGCTGTGGCTGCCATCACAGTATGAGCTGGGAAGGCAGCGTTTTCCGGGGGTGATCTCTGACAGACACTGGCCAGGGCTGCAGACTGGGTTGCGCGAGGACACCAGGTCAAGGCTCTTGCTGAGAGGGAGCTGGTCCTGCTTCGTGTTCCCACAGAGAAGCCCCTTGAGGCTCCTGGGACATGGCGGCTGCTGGTTCCGTGTCAGAAAGCAGGCTGGGCTGGGGCTGGCAGACACTCCCAGGCTCATCTGTGGCCCCCCCTTGCCTGTCGCCCATTCCCAGTGTCCTGCCCGCCCACCCCCCCACCCTGAGTCTTTGAGCTCACATTCACCTGTGTACTATTCTCACCCCTCGGGCACACTCATTGGTTCCTGCCCTTCCCATTCACAGGATACGATGTTTCCTTCACATCAGCTCCAAGCCCAGACTCCTCTCTGGCTGGGCTTTAAGGAACCGCCAGGCATAGCCACCCCTCCGGCCGCCTGGCTCTGGGCCCCTCCATGCCTTGTGGGGAGATATGCAGGCACATTTAGACAGAGCCAGCTGCTTCCCAGCTGGCCTTGGACGCAGGCTGCTGGGCCTGGTCTGGCTGAGCACGTGGGTTTTGGCCCAGTTTCCTCCATGACAAAATGCCCTGCCCTGCTTGCCTGGGTCCTGCCCTGCCACCATGTCCCCCACGGCAGTCATCACATCACCGACAAAAGATGGAGATTTCGGTCTCAGGTTCTCTCGGATGTGGCCACAAAGGCGCCATTCCTGGTGACTCCTGCAGGGCTGTCCTGCCATTGGGGCTCCCCACTGGCTGGCCTGGAGCCCCCACTTTGGGCTGCCTGCAGGGGAGGCCCAGGTGGGACAGGAAGCCACAGCCACTTTCTCTGCACCTGTCGGGGAGACTGTCCCCCAGCTGTTAGAAGTGAGGCCTGTGACTCCTGCCTGGTGGCCCCCAGGTGCCACCTGCTCCCAGGCTGTCCAGTGGAGCTACAGGGGCTGCTCCTGTGCAGAGGCCCGGGCCTGGGCAGGCTGCACCCGGGGCTGGCGTAGGTCCAGGACGAGGCCCGGGCACTTGAGAGCCTGTGGGCCATGGGGTGGGCCTGTCATGGAGGGTAGGCCACGGGCAGCAGCCTCTCCAGGAGGGCTGTCAGGCCGGTTCTGCTGCGGAAGGTGCCTGTCCCCGGGCCAAGGCCGCCTGCACAGCCCGCTGTTTGTGTCCTGCTCAGAGGGCTGCACGGTGCAGGCCTCAGACCCAGGGTGGATCTGCAGGGCCGCCACCTGGGCCACACAGCCCGCCAGGGTGGGCTCTGCCTCTGGGGGGCTTCTCCTGAGACCCGGCCTCCGCCAATCTCGGGGGCACCCCATGTGCCCAGGTGGCTCCTGAGAGTGGGGCCAGGCAAGGGGGGTGATGACCTTGTCTTTGCCAGGAGCGTCTGTCACCACAGAGGCCGCAGACCCCGCGGGAGAGAATGAAACTCCGTGGCGACCTCCTGCGCCTGCCTCCCGGGGGACCTGCACACACCTCACAGACGGGTCCCTGGGCAGGGGGCGGGGCCCCTGCATGGCCGCTGCCAACGCCTCACTCTCTCCAGCGAGCGGGCCCTTGGTACCCGAGTGCACCCGCTGCTCCTCCTGCCTGCCAGGTGCCGAGCCCACGGCGACCCCACCCATGTCAGGGGCCCGGGCCGCCCCGCCCTCTAGCTGCCCTGGACTTGGGCCTTTCTTCTCAGAGCCGGCCGGTCCCCGGAGTGGGGGTGCAGGCTCCCTGGGCGTGGGGGTGGGCGCGGCCCGGAGCTCGGGGCCTCGGCGCAGCCAGTTGACAATGCCCATAGTGACAGCGAGCTCCGTGTCGCAGAGCTTCAGCAGGCACTCCTTGCCCTTCCAGGAGCTCTGCGAGAAGCCCTGGCTGAGCAGGTCCGGGCCGGGCCCCGGGGCCAGGTTCTCGTCCGCCCCGACGTGGAAGCTGCACATGGACAGGGGTGCCCCCAGGGCCGGCCCCGACAGGCTCTCCGACACGCACAGGTCTCCGTCGTCCAGGCCGGGGCCGACGGGGCCCTCACTGGGGTCGTAGAAGAGCTCGTAGAGGGCGTCTCCGCTGTAGCTCTCCCGGGGGAAGGAGGCTGCGGGGGTGCTAGGGCTCGGGGCCCCCTGCCTGTCCTCCAGGCTCGGGGAGAAGGCGTCGTAGTAGCCCTCGTCACTCGTGGACACCGACTCCGGCTGCTCGCTCTTGGGGGTGCCTGTGTCTGTGGGGCTGGCCTTGGAGCTGCCGAGCAGGTCCCTGCAGGGCCCCAGAGGTGGCAGGGCCGGGCCTGTCCCTGGAGGACCCTCAGGCCGCGGGCCCAGCAGGGCTCGCCGCTGCTGCCACACGCAGTGGTTCACGCTGTCCCAGAACTGGGCCAAGTCGGACACCTCGCTCTGGGTGGGGCCCCTGGGCGCCTTGCTGTCCCCGGCCTGCGGTGCCTGGGCCACGCCAGGCAGGCCCCCGTCCAGGACCAGCGGCGGCAGCGAGCTCTCGTCTGCAAAGATCTCCCCGCAGCCCGTGAGGGAGTCGAAGCTCTTGAGCGAGGCCACGTCCTCACACAGGGCCCCGCAGAGCTCGTAAGGGGCGTCAGGCAGGACCTCGCCATCCGACAGGTCCTGGCCCAGGCCGTCCAGCCCCAGGCCCTCGCCCCAGGGGAGGAAGGCCTGGCCTCGCCGACCTCCAGCCTCTGACGGGCTCCCAGGGGAGGGCAGGCTCTTCTCCGTGCTCGCCAGCGAGGCCAGGCTCTCCGTCTTGCTCCTGCGGAACAGGCTCCGAAAGCACTTCTTGGGCCTTTTCAAGGAGATCCTCTTTCTCGGGAGGCTCTTGGCCACAGCTGGCACGAAGGGCGCCTGTGGCACCGAGTGGCGGTAATCGATCATGCGCTGGCTGCCTGAGGGCCCCGGGAAGCTGGCACTGCCCACCAGGTGCCCTGCCGCCGCAGCCGTCCTGCCAGCCCCAGGCACGCTGTCGTGGGTCTTGCTTTTCCACACCAGCCTGAAGGGGGGCCCCCCCTCAGGGTCTGGCTGTGCCCCCTTGTTGGAGCCTCGGTGACCCCCGTGCGTGTTGGGACCAGTTTGGGGGCCTCTCTCAACAGGGGCCTGCTGCTGCCCTCCTGGTGAGACCGAGCAGGGACCTGTGTTGTCCCTGGCTGGGGCTGCAGGGCCCAGGGGCTTCTCGTGGGAGACGTGCAGGCTGGATTTGATGAAAGTCTTCCCTCTCTTCAGCTCCATGCTGCCAGCGCGTGGCTGCTGGGGGGAAGCAGAAGGCACTTAGTTCCAGCCTAGCCTGCCCCCCCCAGCGGGGCTGGACCCTCCTGGAGGTGGGGGAGAGCGGGACGGGACCAGCCCACCCTGCTCACTTTCCAGCCTCTCCAGGCCACTGACTCCCAGAGAGGCTCAGCCGCATGACTAAAGGCAGCAGCAGGAACCACAGGAGAGCCAAAGGGTCTGGTACTCAGGCGTCTGCGGTCTCTTGGCCCGCCCAAGCACCCTCTCGGAGCTTGTCCAACCAAGTCAGACCCCCGTTCCCAGGCCCAAGTGCTGTGCAGGTGGCACTGCACCCTGATAGGGACATACCACAGCCCTTGTAAGTGGGTGGGGCAGAGAATTCAATTCATAAGTTGCCTCCTTCACCTAAAAGACAGGCTCAAAGGGAGCCCCAAGCCTGCCTCCGGGCTGGGGAGGTACACAGACTGCGCCTGCCTGTGGGGCGGGGGGCAGGGACACAGGGCTCAGCCCACACAGATGCCATCAGGCAAGACACTGCCAAGCATCTGATGGTGCGTGAGGAGCTGGACCACCGCGGTGAGCCAGAGCATCGTGGCAGGAGGCCAAGGCCAGGAAGCAAGCTCCAGGCCAGGAACAGGCAGATTGAAGAGATGCAGGACATAGTGGGCCGGAAGAGGCACCAGGTGTCACCTTCTGTGCTAGGCCTGACTGGAGATACCGACTGCCATCCGGGAAGGGCTCCCGACACCCAATCTGGGTTTCTGCGGGGTCAGGTCAGGGGGTGTGCTGTGGGGGCTCGTAGATGTCTGTCCCCGTCCCGGGTGCGGGGCTGGGCAGGTGTTGAGAGAGCTAACAGCAGGAGCTCAGGCCCGGCAAAGGAGGGTGGCCCCACCCTGAGATGAGGGCAGCCCTTTGGGGGGTTGCCTGAGTGGGAGGGTGGGAGTTTCGTGGGTGGTCTGAGCCCTCTCCTCTGACACCCGCGTGGAGGACAGAAGAGATTAAAGGAGAGGCTCTGGGCGGGAAGGAGAGAAAAGAGGCAGCGAAATGGGCTGAGTGTGTGTGTGCATATATGTTTGCATAGGTACACATATGTATGTATATACACACATGCATGTTTTCATAAGGGCTGGATGGAGGCTGCAGCCCTGCGTGTGGGAAAGGGGTGTCCAGTGGAGGGTCTCTCAGAGGAAGAGACACCCAGCCTCGGCGCCTTGGTGCAGAGGGAGGAGCAGGCCAGGAGTCTCCACCAGGCCGGGGAGACCTGGGCAAGGGCCAGGAGGTGGGGAGGGGCCTGTGCTCAGAGCTGGTCTGAGGGAGAGAAGCACAGTCTCGTGGTCTCGTGTTAAACATGCCACCTTTGGGGAGAGCTTGGAGGCCCAGACGACCGCACCCAAAGAGGGCAAGGCCCCAAGGACAGCCCTAGTCGCCCCCGCCGCATATTCACATGCTCAGGCTGTCCTGGGCTCCTCTCTCTTGGGTGCTGGTGGCCTATGGGTGGGAACTCTGTCAGTTGGGGTGGGGGGGGGACAGAGGAGAGAGTTGGGGGCCGGTGTCTGACTCAGCACAGGTTGTACCTGAATTCACGAGGCTCTGCTGGCCTGCACACCTCGAACAGTCACCACCCAGAGATGGCTCCCTACCTCCTGGCCCCAGGAGCGCTTTGACGTGAGGGCCCGGGGGAGGGGGGGTAGAGGGGTGGCCACACAGCCCCAGGGGCAATGCTAAAGCCAAAAGGACCAGAAGGGCTGGCCACACTGGCCCTGCAGAGGTTCTGCAGGGTAAGCTGCCCGGTGTCCACCCCCCACCCCGCAGCAGGCTGCCTCCCCTGCAGCAGGACACCTGGGACTTCCAACAGGAGGGTGAGGAAGGGGTCAGGCCCTGTGCCGGGGACAGCCGGGCGCGTCCCTGGCTGCAGCTCAGCTCTCGGGGAGGGGGTGGAGGGGAGCCTCTAGGACAGGGGGACAGGCTTCAAGCCGCTTTCTCTTTCCTGCCAGGTGGCTGTGCAGACCCCACTTCCTCTGTCCATAGTCCTGTGTGGCCTAGACAAGCTCTGTTCTGCTTTGGGGGATTTTGCTGCACAAAACATAGTTCTTACTCTCTGGGTCTGGCGGTCGGAGGACCCAGATTTGAGTCTTGGTGACAAGCACCTGACCAGGCGGAGAGCTTGGCCCCCAACTTGATCAGGGGCCTGGTCCTCTAACCCACTCTGAAAAGGAGAAAGTGAGGTCCAGAACAGCCAAGGGACGGGCCCAGGTCACACAGGTGGCAAGTGACGGAGCCAGGACAGGAACCCAGGTCTGGGGTACTCCGAGCCCATGCTCTCCACCCTGGCAGACGTTTTGTGAAGCAGCAGTTCTGAATGGCAAATGTACTAATCAAACAATAAGTGTGCCTTCGCAGGCTTTCTGAAAACAAACGGAAATGAAGACTAAAACCAGGCAAGTAGCCGACACAGGCTTAGACGTTCTCACTGAGCCAGCGCCATTTCTGCGGCAGGGGTTTTGGAGATACTCATCCCAAGGGTTCTGTTGAACTGACTCTCTTCTGTTTTCGAAAAGTGTTTTTGTTACCATACTCTTGGAAATAACTTCAACCAGGCGTGGTAAAGGTCACGGCACTGTGCCAGAGCTCTGCCAGCACGGGAACTAAGATGATTCATTTGCTGTTGACCTCTATAAATAAAATGACCGGTTTCCTGATTATTGGGACAGTGAACTGATTGAAAATCATGAGCAATGGGAAACTCTAGTGCACGCTGAACTCGGGGAAGGATCGCTCACCAGAGCCGCCGTTGCTAGAGATGGCTGGACTCGGTCACTAACGTGGCCAAGCCCCGGTGATTTAACATTTAACACTTTGCAAGACCGGACAGTAAGCACTAAGGTCCAGAGCAGTGAACCAGGGACTTGCGAAGTTCTGAAGCCACTGTATGAAATCTAGTGTGGAGTCAGCCCACTCGGTTTCCACATTATGTCTAATACATTCCCCGAGCCTGGCTCTCTGGAAACGTAAGGTCTGTGTGTGACAAAGGGCAGGAACTCCCTGAGGGGTCAGAGGGTCCACGGCCTAATGGAGTCAGGCTGAGCAGTCCCCTTCCATGACAGCTTTGGGGTCCAAGTAGGATTCCCCGGGACAGCCAGAGGCTGCCACTGCCACTGCTGCTGCCTGAGGGCAGAGGCCAAAGGTGTCCTGGTTCTCAGTGGCCACCATGTACATTCTGCTTTGTGATCCTGTAGCAACAGATGTCCTCAGTGGGGCCCAGCATGAAACTATGAGCCACATCCCTCCCCGAAGGACAAAGCAGACCTGTGCCCCCCTCCGCCCCCACGTGGGGACTCCTCAGCTGTAGCCCTCACTGGTCCCAGCGCCTCATTCTGCTGCTCACTTGGTCCTCTGGCTCCTCAGGGAGGCTGAGAAACTCTCAAGGGCTCATGACTCCCACGGCAATGGGCTACAGCTACTACTTCAGAAGGAGGAGTGACATATTGGAGACATCCTACCCATGTAGTATGTCTGTGCTTCCTAAACAGGAGACTGGGTCTGGAACTGTTAATTCTACGGTTCACCCAGACGACCAGAGCAGCAGGCTGGTGGGATGGGGCTGGTGACAGGGACAGCAGCCACATCTGGCCTGAGATGGCAGCGAAGGTCCAGGGGGAGCCAGACAGGAAGGGTGAGTAACATGAGCCCAGTTCCAGTTTCAACAGATCTCTCCAGCTGTAGGCGAGAGCAGGGTGGAGGTGGGAACTCAGGGCAGGAGCCACAGCAGCGTCCGATGGGGAACAGTGGTGACCGGGACATGCCCCCCACCCCGCCCCCCCAGCGCACAAACCTTCCTTCCCAGCGCCTTACACAGAGATGCACGCACACACAGAATTACTGCAAATGACACAAATCACATCACTACCGGCTGCTCTGCGTGACGGCGGGCTTTATCTGAACAGCCTAGGTCTCTCTTCCCCCTTTGGGAGCGTAACTCTGTGCTCCTTCCCTTTTTCACATAAAAGTGACTGAGTGTTTCACGGAGTACAGGAAAAGCCTGCGATGCAGATGTGCTATAGAAACGGTGTCAAGGTGCAAAAATTTTGACCAATGGGTTGGGTATGTGTCAGCTTTCCCCAGCCCCGCCCCCACCATCCAGGACAACCACCAGCAGTGAAGTACAATGGGGTGGGCGGTGGTAGGCAAGCAGAGGTCGCTCAGTGGAGACCCGCCCAGGGACATCTGGGGCATGGGGCGTCGAGGTGCAAGCCACACAGGGGGCAAGAGGTTTTTTCTGTCGCAGGTTACCCAAAGCGTCCCACAGGCCACTGGGGGAGGGAAGGCCTCGGTGTTCCGGGTGAGGGTGGGGGAGGGAACAAAGCAGGGACGGGATCTGCAGTGGGCATCTCCAGGTCACCCAACCCCCACGTGGGCGAGACAAAGGGTCTTTGCTTGCAAGGTTCTGGCCCAGCTCCCCTGAGGGAGCCTTTGGGTGGTCCTGGCTGCCCCTTGGGGACAATGAAAGCTACGTCTCCACTCTTACCCGTTCTTTCCCGGCTCCTGCACCCGTGACCGCGGGCTGAGTTTCTTTCCCTTCCCAGCCCAGACCTGCAAGGGTTATCGCCCCCAGACCCTGGACCACAGCCATCCGAGCAAGGCACCACGCGGTGGAGAGAGTATGGACCTTAGTCCCTCCGAGCGTGCCTCCCGTGACGCGAAAGGATGCGCAAAAATTCCCAAATCACCCTCCACTCCTTCCCCCCGGTCGACATCCTCGGGGCCTTGGCGACTTACCGCAGGGGCCAGGAGTGTCGCAGGAAGCGGCCTCAGCCGGGCCTGGAGCCGCGCGCTCAGCACCACGGCCAGCTCCCAGTGCCGCGCGCCTCCGCCGGGGCGCGGGTCCGGGACCGAGGACCCGCGTCCGCGCGCCGCCGCGGGTCCAGCAGAGCTGCCTGGCCGCGGGCAGGCTGGGGAGGGCTCCCCCGCGGGAGGGCGACGAGGCGAGGTGGGCGCCGGCCGCGAGCGCACCGGTGCGAGAGGTGACCCTCCCGGGGCCGGCACGGAGGCTGTTCTGGGGGCCGCCGCCCGGGTGCGCCGCCGCCGCCCTGGCCCCACAGGGTCTCGCTTTGTTCGTGTTTCTCCGCGTCTCTGTCTCCGCGTGTCTCTGCCTCCCCGCAGGGATGTGGTGCCGCGTCCCTCAGGCCCAGCCGCCTGTGCTGCCGGCAGGGACAACAGCCCGGAGGTCTCGCGTCGCCCCGCCCTTGTCCGCGCGCCCGGGTCGCAGCTCCTCGCTGCGCGTAGGCGCAGGTGTCCGTAACCCGCGGCCCGAAGCCCCGAGCAGGGTTAACACCAACCCTTGGAAGGGCGCAGTCACAGGGGGCCTCGCCTTGCGTCCTACCGGGGATTCGGAGACAGGAGCAGGCCACCTTCGGGAAGCAAAGCAGTCTTCCAGAATCTTCTTTACAGAGTGCCTTTCTTGGGCCCGGTGATAGTACTAACGGGGACGAGGGAGGCGCTGCCCCTACAGGTGCTCACTGTGTGCGGTCTGCGGGCGCGCTGGCCTGCCGCAGTCTTGGGGGAGGAGCAGAGACGGTGCGGGGACTCTCTCCCCGGGAGCTGAGGACCGAGGGTCTGCGCGCTGGGGGGCGGCCATCAAACAGGGACTCGGTGACTGCCGATGGCTGGGGAGCAACGCCCGAGCAGGGAGGCGGGGGAGCAGCGGGAGCGCAGAGCCGGTGCCAGTGAGGCGGTGACCCCAAGGAGCGCGGTAAGTGGGGTAGGGAGGGGCCGATCCCACGCAGCAGAGATGAAGGAGGGAGGGGTCGCCCTGTCCAGGCTTAAGCTGAGTGAGGCCCGACGCAGGTCCGGCTCGGGCAAATGACACAGGCCACGCCTTTCCTGGAGCCTATGGACTTCCTCCTTGTGCCCCTCTCACGACAGCTAGTTAATTAATAATTCAACATGTTTTAAAAACCTGGACACAAAAGGTATCCCGCCTTGGTTTGGACTGGCTTTGCCATCACCCAGGTGCCTTGTTTATAATTAGCCATCCTGAGGCGGATCCGCCTCCAGCGAGCGCTGTCCAGCCTTTGCGTTAGCCGGCCTTCCCGAATTTCTTGCAACTGAGCTCTGTTTGTACCCTGTTTAGGCTGCCTCTCTGTATGCGTTTCTGCAGATCAGGTGGACCTACTAGACTCCCAGCTTTGGCACGGGGGGGTGGGGGTGGGGGCGTGGGGAATAGGTGTCCCTGGGGGGCCTGTGGCACAGGCTCCCTGACCACCGAGGGGAGTGCTCCAGGAACATCCGTCATGTGGGTAAGGTGAGCCCTCCTGTTGTAACTGAGTCTGGACTGCTGTTGACCCAAACGCGCGTGAGGATTGACCCCCAGCACAGCGCCCAAGCTGCTGGTGGGTGCTGACCAGCCAAAGGGGGTCCGCCCACCAGTGTCTGGTGCCTGCTGGGAGCTCCTTGTGAAGCTCCTGGGGTCCTGCTCCAACGGGGCCCAAAGCCCACTGTGTGCTGGGTCTGAACCCTCTTGGGAGGGACTCTGGTGCTGAGCCACGTCAGACGCTGCCCATGACTGGCTCTGGGCTGCCTTGGGCTGCCTGTTTGGAGGTACAGAGGGATCCACAGTATGTGGCTGCCTCTCATAGTGTCCGTGGGGTGGCTGAGGCACGCACCAGGGCTGGCTCCCACCCACATGGAGCCTGGGGACCAGCCCCACAGGACCAGGGATTGGTTTCTGCCTGCCTCTGCCAGCCGGCTGTCCCTGGTTAATGGAAGTGCCTCTGGCGGCCCTCGGGTTTCCGGAGGGAAGCTCTCAGTGAGCCAGCAGGCAAGCAGAAGTTGTGTTCGCCAGACCAAGAGCTTCAGATTTGTGGCTGGTGCTGGGTGTGAGACCACTCACTCAGCAGAAGTATGAGGGAACACCAAGGCCAACTGCCCCCTGCCCGATATCCAAAGACCTTTGTGGTATGACAAGGTCATGGTGAGGCCTGCAGAGGTCATCAGGCCCAAATGGACCAAGGTCTGGCCATGTGAAGGGAGGGCTCCACACAGGAGCTGTTGGGCAGGCGAGGAAAACACAGTCTCACCCTGGAGCTCCACAGCCAGGTCTCTCCTCACACAACTCCAACCTGCTCTGAGCTACCCTCCCTTCCCGGAGCCCCAAGTGAGTGGGTGCGAATGAGTTTTTGTGCTGCCCTTAACGGGGTTGCCTGGGCTCCTAGCGGACTCCTGTCTCTCCCTGGCAGATGGAATGCCCGCTGATTTTCACACCAGATGTGATGTGGGTGCCTCTTCTCGGCTCTGGTGCTCTGGGCTGGGAAGCTCCAAGCGGAGTTCAAACCCCGAGCTCCTTGCGGGGGACCCTGGCGGCTGAGCTATCCCTCCGCATTCCCAGCCCCCCCCCCCACCGGTGGGAGCAATCTGGCCATTTTCCACCCTTCCTACCAGTCTCCACGTGGCTTCTTCTGTGAACCTTTGTTCTGGGACCCCTGTTCGGCCAGCCTTCGGTTGGCTATTCAGGTTGCGGGTTCTGTGTTTTACCTGTGATTCCAGTTTGGTTCTGGGAGGGGGTGAGTGTGCCTTCCATCTGCTCCGCCGCCCTCTTGGATTCCCCCCGTCGGGGTGGGGGGATTTCAACCCCAGGCCTTGAGACCTAATCCCGTTTGCCCAGAAAGATATAAAAACTTATTGTCAGCTGTGGGGCGAATGTGTCATGGCCACCCTAGGATATGTTCATTGCTTTTAAAGAGAGAGGAAGGGAGAGAGAGATGTGACAGAAAAACATTGACTGGTTGCCTCTCGTACATACCCTGATCAGGGATTGAACCTGCAACCGAGGCATGTGCCTGGACCGGGAATCGAACGCACAAGCTTTTGGTGTTTGAAACAAAGCTCGAACCAACTGAGCCACCCGGCCAGGGCCCCCTCCCCCCCATTTTTCAAACAGAAGTGTCTGCGACTACTGCCCCTGCCCAGCCCACACCGTGTGCTGGGAGTGTTGGGTTTCTCGAGAAGTGTCTGCGACTACTGCCCCTGCCCAGCCCACACCGTGTGCTGGGAGTGTTGGGTTTCTCGAGCGCACAGACGGGAAGACTTGTGCTCCAGAGCTGTGTCTGATGGGCTACAGCGGGAACCTCACCCAGGAAGAGACCTTGGACTTCGAGGGGAGGAGATAATGGTATTTAAATTTAGATGATGATGTTAGTTCGCAAAGCAGCCCCCGTTGGTGGAGGGCAAGAAGAGATGCAAGGAAGAGGCAGAGCCCTCCAGATTGGTAGGTGGCGGGTTTGATAAACCACTTCCTTGGCAACCAGAAGACGGGGCCGCCTGCCAGGCTCTCTGCAGAGGTTCTTTCACAGCCCTTCTCTCTCACGGCTGCACCCACCGTGGGCAGGGTGGACGGTGTGTGCATCCCAACAAGGACAGGGGAGGGGCGAGGGCCTTCTGACTGCAGGGGTCCAGCTCAGGGTCAACGGGAGGTCACATCCTACCGATGACCTCCACCAGCAGATGAGAATTTGGATTTTGTGTTGAGTGGGAGGGGCCTCGGGAACCGCGGGACACAGTGAAGGATCTTGCTTAGGGAAGGACACCAGTTCTTCCAGGGCCACACTTTCCCCTGCCCCCACCTCGGGTGACTGGCCAGCTGGGCACCCGCTGAGGCGGCCGGTGCTTGCCTGGCTGCACTGGTGAGCTGAAGGAGGAGGCGTTCCCTTGGAGGGCTGGACCTAACTGCAGGAGGGGGCGCAGACCGGTGCATCAGATCCTGAAAACAAATTGACAATATTTGGTGACATTATATAAGCAACTGACCTCTGACCACCGGGGTCTACTCCTCATTGTCATCAAACTGGGGTCCCTGCACTTCCCACTTCCCTCTTAGCCTGGGGGCTCCCAGGACCGGCTGCCTTTTTGGATCTGCCGGGCACTCCCGCAGCAGCCCGCGTGTAGGGCCGCTCCCACCCACCCCCCCCGCCCCCGGCCCTCGCCCCCCAGAAGGCGGTTTCCCAGCCCCCCCTGCGTGGGCGCCCCACCATGGCGAGCGCTGGGGCGGTGGATGCAGGCCCAAGCCTGCGGGCAGCCCTCGCCCTGGCCGTGGCCCTGCTCTGGCTGTGGCAGCCGCTGCGTGCCCAGCCCAACGGGACCACCGCGGCCACCACGACCACCATGAACACCGCGCCCGGTGAGCGGGCAGCCAGCCAGTCCCGCCCTGGCTGCCCCCCAGCCCCGCTCGGCCACGGCCAGGGGCACTTCTACCGGATGGGGTGGGCTCTGGGGTCCCTGGGCTTCTGGGGAACGTGGGCGGCGGGCCTGGAGGGCGGAGAGACCCTGGTGCCCGCGCTCCCAGGGCCCTTTTGCACCGCACATCAGCCTCCCAGCGGCCCGAGGTCCCAGGTCCCTTCCCCCACACCCTCCTCATTTCAAGAATGGGAGGTGCTACCTCCGGAGGGGACTGTGCAGTGAAGCGTCCTGCACCAGGCCTGGGGCCGCCTAGAACCCTGGGCTGAGGTGCCGCCACTTCTCCCTAAGCACACAGCACCCCTCCCGGGCCTCCGTCTCCAGGACCCCAAACCCAGGGCGTCCGTCAGAGAAGCAGGTCAGAGAAGGGCCTGGGCAGCAGCCTTGCCAGGCCTGGACCTCGCTGCCCTCCCCTCCCCCAGACCCATAGGCTGGGTCCTCACCTTTGCCATCTCCAGTGATGCCAGGTGGCCTCTTGTCACATGGCCATGTCACTGCACCTGGGCTTTGGATTCCTAGCTGTGAAGTGTGAGCAGGGACACTGTGGGCCCCGGTCCCGTGGACACCGACCCGCAGAGGCCCCCTCACCTGGTACCTGGTGGCTGGGGTTGTTTCCACAGTGTGCGGGAGGCCCGTGGTGGCCGGGAAGATCCTTGGTGGCAGCAATGCACCTGACCAGCGGTGGCCATGGCAGGCCAGCCTCCACTACCATGGCAGGCACATCTGCGGAGCAGCCCTGGTTGACACCTTCTGGGTGGTCTCAGCTGCCCACTGTTTCCAAAAGTGAGTCTTCCCCGGTGGTCAGCTGCCCAGGGGGTGAGGGGGAGGCAGCACCACACGGCCAGAAAAGATGGGGGTTGCTGCGGGCTTTGTTCTGGGACAGTCATCTGCCACCAGGTGTCGCTGGGTACCCCTGCCCGGGGAGTAGTCCCCTCCACCTGGAATCCTATCATGGCTCAGCACCCGGGGCCAGTCTCCAACCCATTCCTCTGGGAAGTCCCTTCTACGCCCCTCTGCACGCTGCGTTCTGGCTGTCTCGGCTCCACATTTGTTACTTTTCAGTAGCTAAATGGAAATTGGCTCTAAATGTGATATCAGTAAGCACTGGGAGAAAAGACTCTAGTTCCAAAGTCATTGCCTCCAGTCCCCTCCTTGTCATCTGGAAACTTTAGGAGTCTACGCCCTGTTCCCACACAAGGTAGGCTCCGGCCTCTGCATCTTGCCTGGCTCGGGGCAGCCCCGCAAGGTGCCCATGGGCCTCAGTTTCCCCTTGTGCAAGTGGAAGTAGGTGTGTCGTGCCTCTCACCATGTGCCTGGCTCAGGCTTTGGGCTTTACGTCAGAGCAGGGCTGAGGGTGGGGAACACCAATCAGGGTCCAGTGTGGACAAGGGGTGTGCCCCCTGGCGGCCGGGGTGTCCTAAGGCCGTCTGAGGACAAGTGTGGAGGCTTCCCTGGGTGCTGAGCACCTGCATGCTCGGCATGTCCTCTCTCCAGGCTCTGCAGAGCCAGCCAGCACCCAGCTCTTCCTTTCCCCTCCGTCACACTGAGTGCCTGGAAGGAGCCAGAGTGAGGAATAAGAATAAAGCCAATAGCCCTGGCTGGTGTGGCTCAGTGGATTGAGCACTGACCTGTGAACCAAAGGGTCTCTGGTTCGATTCCCAGTCAGGGCACAGGCCTGGGTTGCAGGCCAGTCACCCAGTAGGGAGCGCACGAGAGGCAACCATGCATTGATGTTTCTCTCCCTCTCTATTCCTTTCCTTCCCCTCTGTCTAGAATAAATAAATAAAATCTTAAAAAAAAAAAAAAATAAGAATAAAGCCAATAGCTTCTGTACCAGGAGATGGGCAGAAGGGTGGCCTCATTCCCAGAGGGAATGATGAGGACATCACACTCCAACAGAGTGCTGGCGTCAGCTGGCTTTGAGACCCCACTTGGGTTCTATTCACTTATTCAGCACCCCTGGGTGCCAGGCCCCATGTAAAGCACACTGTGGGGGGTGGGGATGCAAGATCCACCTTGAAGATTCTCATCCTATGAGGAGAGTGAGGCCCAGTCCGACAACAGTGATGCAGGATGAGAGAGGGCAGACCCTGGGCAGGTGCTGTGGGCCCACCAGGTGCTGGGCCTTCGGGGAGGAGAAGGCTTCAGGCCTGGGGTGTCTGGGTGGGGGATGGCCCCAGCAGGACAGTGAGTTTGGAGGTTACTTGTGTCCAGAAACGAGGAGCAGCTGCATGCCCTCCTCCATGGCTCCACCGAGACCAGGACCAGCCTTCTGAGGGGCTGGCAGGTGTGGACTGGGAGGATGGATCAGCCTGGGGTGGGGGATGGGGCCTTTGGGAGTCACTCCAGAGTCTGGGGCCTCCAAGACAGGAAAGGGCCAAGACTCCTGCCTCTGATGTGAAGGCATAGTTCTCTGCCCCTTTGATTCTGGGGCCTGCAGGGCTGGGAAGTGTGGGGGAAGCCATTAGAAACTTTGAAAGGTCAAATGTCCTGAGGCCAGGACAAGAACCAGACCCCTGAAGAGAATATTAGGAAGGAAGGACAGAGGAGCCTGTGGGGCAGACAGCGGGGTTTGGCTGCTAAGGGGGGGGTTGGTCAGAGAGCTGGGTGATAGCGCAGTCTCCCCTGCACAGGTCCCACGACCCCTGTGACTGCCTGGTCCTGCTAGGATACCACATGCTGCACAAAGCCACCCAGCACAGCCTGCAGGTGGCAGTGAGCCAGGTCATCATCCACAGCGGCTTCAACAAGAGCCATTTCATGGGCAGCGACCTGGCGCTGCTGCAGCTGCAGCGGTCCGTGACCTTCACATCCCACGTCTTCCCTGCCTGCCTCCCGGGGCCAAACGCCACGCTGCCCGCACAAGCCTCCTGCTGGGTCACCGGCGGGGGCGTGATCACAGAGTGGTGAGCAGGGCTGCCCATGGGCGGGGGGGGGAGGCTGGGGGCGGTACAGAGACCCGCCCAGACCCGGCTGTGCCTGTGGGCGTGTCCTTCTAAAACTTCAAGTTCCTTCTGTCTGTGGTTCAGACAAGCCGGGCATCTGACTTCTGGAACTAGGACCATGGCTGTTTGAGTCCAATCTGTCAGGACTCCACCCGGACCCCCAGGTCCTCCTGGGGTCACCCCGAGCTCCTACGGCCACAGAGAGGGGTTGGAGCTGCCCTCTGGCCCAGGGGCTGAAGTGGGGCATTTGTGACTTAAGCACAGTCACCTCCGTGACCCCCACTTCTCCTGACCCTAACTCAGGGAAAAGTTGCCCATTCCGCCAGCTTGCTGAGCTGGTATACTTTTAGGTGAAGAGAGGAGGCGTGTTGGACAAAGATTTTACGCCAGGGTAAAGGTGTCTATGAAAATATAGCATTGAGTGAAAACAGCATGTGACTTTGGCACAATCTGCCGGGCAGTGATGAGGCGTTGGGGCGAGGCTTCCTCGCAAGGCAGCCCAGCGCCGGCATCCCCACTCCAGTCCACCAGGTGTCAGTCACACTGGCAGCCAGGACAACAGCCTGTGCCCAACATTTCCAAAGATGCCCCCTGGGATGGGCTCAGTAAGAAGCACCGGTAGCCCAGGCCCGTGTAGCTCAGTCGGCCAGAGGCCCATGACTGAAGGGCTATGAGTTCTGTCCCCAGTCAGGGCACATATGGGAGACAGCCAATCGATGTTTGTCTGTCTCCCTTCCTCTCTCTCTAAAAGCAATGAAACAGTGTCCACAGGGGAGGATTAAAACAGAAAAGAAAGAAACACTGGTAGACTCCAGGATGGGTCAGAGGGTGGGAGCTGGGGCAGGAAGGGAGCTGAGGGGCTGGAGCAGCCACAAGGTCAGCCAGCAGCCACCATCAAAGAGACTCAGCCCGCAGCCGTCCTTCATCCCCCCATGCCCTTCCCTTGACTGCCCTTTCAGGGCCTGGGCCGCCCATCATGATGATGATGATGATGGTGATGATGATGATGATGACAACGACAATATGCCAGAGCCACACACGGCTCACGGTCCCGGCACGTTGTGCTGCCCTGAGGAAGGACCAGGCTAGACCCGTGGGAATCCACACAGAGGCCGTCTGTACACCAGACGCAGGCCAGCCGCCTGTTCTTCGCCACACCACACAGCCGCACCTGGCACCTGTTAGGCGTGTCCCTGCTGCGCCCTGACCGAGCCGGACGCCCCGCTTCCACGCTCTGTGCCCCACAGAGCAGCCACGTGACTCGTTCCTGAAACTTGAGTGGTCTCCACACGCAGGGAGGGGGCCCTGCTTGCTCCGGCCCCCGAGGGACGTTGCCCCTGTGCGCACTCCCACCTCCCTCCTGGTCCTTCCCACAGGACACTGCTCACTGCAGCCCTCTCGTCTGCCATGAAGGTCTTTCCCCTCGTCTTTGCACAACCTCTGAGAGGCTCCCCCAGTCCTCTCGGCCAGAACTGACCGCCTCTTCTTCAGCAGACAGGTTAGGGAGGGAGCCGGCTTCTCTCCCGGCCTCTACCCCACGTCTGACCCACGCCCACCCCCTGCAGACTTCCTGCCTCGCCATTTTCAACTGCAGGAGGGGCAGGTCAGCCTCCTGGAGACCCGGATCTGCCAGCTGTTCTTCCAAGCACCAGACCCCAGTGGCCCAAAGTACAGCATCAATGAGGGCATGCTGTGCGCCGGGACCATGTCGGACAACAAGTCCATCTGCCGCATAAGTAACTGGGCTCCACGTCTCAGGGTCGGGGGTGCAGGGATGGGGGCTGCCTCTCCTCTCTGGCAAAACCTGTCTCTTGTCCTCTGTCTTCTCTGGACTCTTCCTCAGCCCACCCACCTGCCAGAAGTGTCAGAGCCCAAGGGCAGAAGCCACCATATTTTTTAAAAATCTTTGTTGAAATACAGCATCCCGCGGGAAGGGCACCTTTTACAGGCGTGTCATCCGATGCACTTGAGAAACTGAGACCCTCATGGAACCAGCCCCAAAGAGTCCCCCCTTACACCCCCTACTGTCATCACCCCCCACCCCCACGGCCCACCCTGGCTTCTCACACCCCGTGAAGGGGTGCCAGGGCTTCTCTGCGTGGAACCCTACAGGACGCCTTCTCCTCAGGCCTCTTTCCGTCCATGTCATGACGTGGCCTCTGTCCACCTTGTGTGTGGCTTCTGCTGTTCATGTGATTGCTGAAGAGCACCCCTCTGTGCACAGGCTGCCACCACGCCACTTTTCCGCGCCAGTGTCAGTGTCATTGGGGCAGTTCCCCTGGAAGCCCTCGCCAGCAACATCGCTGTGACCCTCCGTCCTGTGCGTGACCTTTGCTGCACACTGTGGTTGGGCACAACCTGGGAGTGGCGTTCCTGTGCTGGACGGTGGGCACCGATCGGACGCCCGCAGCGGTGGGGGGCGGGGCTGAGGCCGCAGCACTCCTTCACCGGCCAAGGGTCTCACGTTACACATTGCAGTGACTTCACTTGGTGCCTCTGGGGAAGGAGGGAGATGGGCACTTCTCTGTCTGTGCATTGCCATTTTTGTGGAGTGTGCATTCAGGTCCCTGCCAGCGTTTCTGTGGGGTTGTCTGTCTTTCCTGCAGAATGGCGATGAGTGTGTTTGGGACCCCTGTGTTATGAGGGTCTCCTCTCACTCTGTGTAACCCTTCTGATGTACTGCGGAGAAGCCAAGGCCCAGAGAGGGAAGTAGCTAGCCCAAGGTGAGGTGGTGAGCCCACCGTCAAATGGGGGAGCCAGGCCCTCCTTTGGAGCTGTGGCCCCACCCATGTCCTCCCACAGCCTCATTCCCCTCCTGCACCTTCTTTCCCGCTCTTTCCCTCCCTCCCCGGTCATCTCCCAACAGCTCAGAAAGCAGGTCTCCCGTCCCTTTCTCTCCTCCCCAAACCCCTGCCCATCTCCAGTGTCCCCCCTTCTCTTCCTGGCCTCAGCCCCTCCCTGAGGCGTCTGTGCCTCTGTCTCCAGGGCTGCCGTCCAACCTTATCCTTCCTCCCCGAACCTGGGGGGCCCAGCAGGCCCCAGCACTTCCCTCAGACCAAACGGGGTTGGTTCTCCTCCTTGGCTGTCTGATCCCCACCCCCTAAACCTGCAGGCCAAGGGCCCAGCACTCAGCACTGGCCGGTTTTCTTGTCTTGTTCTGTCTTCTCCTCGCCCCGCCGCCCCGGGCCTCACTGCATCTGGTCCCTGTCGCCCTTTCTGCTGCGGTCCCATCTGCCCGGCGCCAATCCCAGCCCCAGAACCTGCCCACCATCCTTTCATTTTATTATGTTGTTTTGTGTTCATCCTCACCCCAGAACGGCCTGCTTATTGGTTTTAGAGAGAGGGGGAGGGAAGGAGAGGAACGGCGATGGGTGACCTCTTGCATACACCCTGACCAGGGATCGAACCCACAACCTTTCACTTTGCGGGATGACGCTTCAACCCACTGGACACCCAGCCAGGGTCATCCTGCCTTTCTTTCAGAGTCCATATCAGGTCACATCACTTCCCCACTGAGTGTCACTCAGCGTTCCCTTCCCACACACGCACCCACATGCACCCCTGACCAGGGCTGGCCCTCACACCTCTCAGCCTCCCCCACACCAACTGGTCCACCACCTCAGCCTGCATCTTGCAGAGCCAGGCCTAGCCCCATCCCCCTCACCCACATACAGGCTGGGCTCACAGAAGCTCCCTGATGGCCAGTAGAGCAGCCGGCCCCTCTATCACTCCCCCTCCCCCAGGTGCTTCTGCTCCCACACGGGGGCGGCCCGTGTCTGCTGCCTGTTACCCCTCTGCATCCTGCACACACAGGGTGCTTGGTCACGTTTACAGAACAGGAGGCTGGGGGGTGCTGCGTGTCTCTGGTCCCCCCGTGTTCGCCTGTGAGATGGAAGTGCTATGCCCCGTGGGGGCAGGTCTGTGACTGCCAGCCAGCAGGGGCGCCCAGGGTCCCCTCCGAAACTTTGTGAACCGGGCTCCAGGGTCCTCCCTTGATTTTTGGCTCCGGGGGGTCTGCCGTGGGACCCAGTGCCTGGACTTTCCAAATCACCCAGGACCCCACCTTGGCCTGAGGCCATCTGACCCCCACTCCGGTAGAGGACAAGGGCAGTCTCTTTGTGCTACCTGGACACCATGTCCCTTTCTGTCCTGCTGCCCACAAAACACCCCCTCTTTCTGCCCAGGGAGACTCTGGGGGGCCCCTGAGCTGCCAGCTGAACAACACCTGGTTCGTGATGGGTCTGTCCAGCTGGAGCATGCCCTGCCGCACACCTGTGAGCCCCAGAATCTTCACCAGGCTCACCCACTTCTCCACCTGGATCCACAAGAAGCAGAGAGCTGTACCACCTCCTGCTCTGTCTCCACACAAACCAGACCCTTGGAACGGCCCCTCCTCTGCGGGCGCCATCCCCGGGCCCAGGGTCTGCACAGTCCGGCTGCTGTCACAGGCCCTCCCACTGCTGCTGCTGCTGTCCCTCCTTGGGGTGCCGTGAGGGACCCCTGGTGCCCTCCACCCTCCCCCATGTGCACTGTGTTCTCCTGAAATCTGTCCATCTCTGAGCCGTATCTGAGCCCTCCTGTGCCTCGGAGGCCTGACAAAGTAAAAATGATTCCACAAGCTCCCTGCTCCTGTGTCTGACCCAGCAGCACCCGTCCCCCAACCCCCAGGCCCCTGGGCTCCAGGATCCTCCCTGCAGGAAGGTCTCCCTCCTCCCTGGGCTGAGGACAAGGACAAGGAGGGAATGGCCGGCCATCAGAAGCTGAGTCCCTGTCCTTGGGGAGTCTTCTGGAAGAGCTGGCAGACTCGGGGGCCAGGGCCTCCCCTGGGAAGGATGTGGCAGGGCCTAGCACCTGTGGGGCACGGATGGCCAATATCATGGGGACAGAGTCCTCCCAGAAACTGGCGGTCTTCCCTGAAGTAGTTGTGAAGAGCCCAGCCCTTGGCACCCGTCACATGCCCTCTCCCCGTCCCCAGGGCTCACCGCCCTGTGCACTGGCCCTGGCAGCAGAGCCGTAGCCAGCCCGGGAGTTGCTGGTCCAGCACTGAAGCTACAGCCAGTGACTTCATTTCCCTTTCCCAGTAACAGTCCTACATAAAATGAGAGAAGCTTCTAGAACATTAACGACCCAAAGCTGAATTCAGCTGGAAGGCAGTGCTGCCTGTGTGGTGTGGAGGCCCACGTGCAGACTGGCTTCTGCAGGCAGCAGAGGCTGAGCATCGGTTAGAGGTGGCTCCTGAATGTTTTCCCCACTCCCCCGGCCAGAAAACTCCACTGCTTCTCCAGGCCAGAAGGGGGACAAAGCTGCGTGGGGGAGGAATGGGGTTGCGGGGCGTCTGCTTTGGCTCTGGAGTGCCCTCAGATGCGGGAACAGGCTGGGAGATCTGGATGTCCAGGGCGCAGAACCCTGTGGCTTTCTCCGTTCCTGCTCAATGTCCCTGAGCCGTGGGTCCCCCCAGTGAGGGCACCATGTAAACAGTGGGGAAGGCAGAGAGCCCACGATGGCTTTGTTCAAAGG
Organism: Macrotus californicus; assembly: GCA_007922815.1. Taxonomy (NCBI): domain Eukaryota; kingdom Metazoa; phylum Chordata; class Mammalia; order Chiroptera; family Phyllostomidae; genus Macrotus; species Macrotus californicus. Next base: position 15,505 of record VMDR010000798.1, on the reverse strand, counting down.
CGGGGCCCTGGCACCCTGTCCTGGAGGAGGCGCCTCCCTCCACTCCTCCCAGATAAGACACACTTGGGTAAAGGGACCCTCTTCTGTCACCTGGGGAGTTTCTAGTTTTTTAAGAATCTCTCTGGACACCTGGGGGGCCGTTAACAAGGAAAGTGCCTTTTATCCCCAAATTCTCCACACCCCACAGAAGAAAGTGGCAGCTTCCTCTTCACAATTTGGGGACGAGATTGTGAGATTGTGTGCTGTGCCTTTCAGGGCCAGGCAGGTAGGGTTTTCTCAGTGAGTTTGTTATGTAGGTGAGTGGGCAGATAGAGTAGACAGACGGACAGGCACAGAAAGATAACACGGTTATTTGGGGTTTTTCCTTATAACCAGGAATTACTCTGTTAGGAGGACCGGGTCTTCAGTGCTTGCTCACATGCGGCCAAGTCACGTGCCCTGCAACACGGCTCAGGGAAGCAGGCTTTTTGCTGAAAATGTTTATTAAACAAAAACATTGGCGTAACACCGCAGTTCACAGGAAATGAAACAAATATGTTACTTACAACACAGGAAACTAAAGAGGACGCACAGGACACGCTCACTCAGCAGCTCCGGGGACGTGGCACTGGGTGCCTGCGGGCCGGGCGGCGGGCTTCCCGTGGCGGCCCACACGCGTCAGGAGGAGGCAGGGCAGGAGGCTGAGAATCACCAGCAGGCCCCGAGCACTCCGCCTCGGCGAGCGGGAGGTAAGTAGGTCTCTCAGGTCTGAAAGAGATCCCTAGAGCAGGTAAGACACTGCGTGGCAGACTCGCTCTAAGGGGGTGAACAGACATTCACGGCTGCGTGCAGGCCTTTAGCTTTTCTGTCCGTTTTGCTGGGTCAGAAATGTTTGTGGGGCTGAGGACTTTGTTGTCACGAAGGCAACAGAGAGGGGTCTCAAGTGGCTTCCTGGAGAAGCCCACCCACTAGAACAGCACCCACCCCGGGAGAGCATCCCAGGACGGTTGGGTGAAGGCTCTGCCCTCTCTCGGGCAGCTCACCATCATGTCGGTGCCGGCTGGGGCCAGGACCTGCGGGGGCAACCTCCCCAGCAGCCCACAGCCCCACAGGCTGGCTCTGGCTCACAGATGTTTGTTTGCTTGTTGGTTGGTTGGTTGAGTGTGTTTTTAAAAATTGAGTGTAAGCCCTGGCCAGTGTGGCTCAGTGGGTGGGAGTGTCATTCTGTAAACTGAAAGGTCGCAGGTTTGATTCTGGGTCCGGGCCTGTGGCTGGGGTGTTCCTCTCTCATCTATGTTTCTCTACCTCTCTCTAAAATTGATGGGCATGTCCCCAGGTGAGGATAAAAATAAAAAATTGGCCTTGGCTGGTGTAGCTCAGTGGATTGAGTACCAGCCTGGAAACCAAAGGGTCTCTGGCTCGATTCCCAGTCAGGGCACATGCCTGGGTTGCAGGCCAGGTCCCCAGTTGGGGGCACTCAAGAGGCAACCACAGGCTGATGTTTCTCTCCCTCTCTTCCCCTCTCTCTAAAAATAAATAAGTAAAATCTCTTTAAAAATAAAATCTGTAAAAAAAAAACAAGAAAAAGACATATGCATCCCTATGTTCATCACAGCATTACTTACAAATAGCCAAGATATGTAAGCACCGAGTACCATCAATGGATGAATGGAATAAGAGAATGTGGTAGATGCATATACAGTTATTCAGCTATAAAAAGAAATCTTGCCATTTTTAACAACATGGATGAACTCCGAGGACATTATGCTAAGTGAAATGAGTCAAAGACAAATGGCACATGTCACTTATATGTAGATTCTTAAATGAAGAAAGGAACCGAACTCATAGGTACAGAAACAGATATGTGGTTGCCAAAGCTTGGGGGGGTGGGGGGTAGTGCGAGGGGAGGGCGTTGAAACGGGTGAAGGTGGTCGGTGCACAAGCTTCCAGTTATAATTAGTGGGGTGTAATGTACAGATAATAACACTGCACTGTGAGTTTTAAAATGATAATACACTGTGCGATTCACAACAGATGCGACTCCCCTGAGGGATGACTCAACCCAGTTTGCTCATTTCTGTGCCGCCTGGCACCCGCAGATCTCTCGGGGTCAGAGCATACACAGGAGCAACTACATGCACGCGTGGACTGTGAGCGCAGGACGCGGTCGCCTTACCGCAGCGGCCGGGTGTCTGGCGGGGGAGGCAGTGCAGGGCCGCGAAGACGCACCTGCACAGCCGACAGCCGCGCAGGGTCCAGGATCCGTGCACCAGGGCGCCGCACTCGCTAAGAGGGGAGACCCCGCGTTAGAGCCGCCGGCGCGCGCGCTCCGCCCTGCGCGCCCGCCCTCCAGTCCCCGGTCTCTCCAGCCCCGCGCGCGCTCCCACCCCGGTCCAGCCACCCGCCCCGCTCTGCGTCCACCTGTGCCTCTGGTCGTGCTCGCAGTAGCGGCCGGTGAAGTGGGCGGAGCACACGCAGAAGCTGCCCAGCACGCAGGTACCGCCGTTCATGCAGCACCGCAGCCGCGGGGGCGCACCTAGGAGGGTCGCCGGGGCGTCAGCTCGGCGCGCGGGCGCAGCCCTCTGCGTTAGATCCGCCGGAAGAGGGCAGGACGAGCTCGCCCCAGGAGGCAATAAAATTAGCCCCCTGCTAAGTGTGTTTGCTCAGGTAAACCCCGCTTGTTCATTAAAGGATTAAAAACAAACTACCCGGGGTGAGGGCGGGTTAGGAACAAGTCGGAGAATGGGACATGAAACCCTGCCCCCAGCAAGTAGGGTTTTCTTTCTTCCTTTCTTTCACATGTTAAATTCAGGCTGTGACACAGTGACAGTGATTGAAGACAGCCCTCCCAGGCGAGGACCACCCACGGATGCAATGACGCCACCCTTCCCCCTGTGCCCCTCCTCCGCCAGAGGGACCCGCTGGGGACGTGGGGTCTGGAACCGGAGAGAGTCCACTACTATCTTGGGTTGGGATATTTGTTTTAAATGCATTTCAATCAGCTCTCGGGGGCTGAGAAAAACACCCATTTAAGAGCAAATGCAACGCTTTACCTATGAAAGAGTAACACTTCAGAGCCAAAGAACACCTCTCTAGGAAATATTTTTACTTTATAGTGTATCATCACTTGAAGAGGATAGAATGTTCTCTGTTGGGTTTCTCGTCTTAGCCTTAATATATCCCAGGTTTTTCAGACCTTCACTTGGGACTCCGGGGGCCGAGATGATCGCAAAGGCCTTAAGGCGCTGTGGGACTCACGCTCTTGCGAAGCTCTGGCGTGCGAAAGCAGGTCCTGCGCGCTCCCGTTCACGTCCCTGAAATTGTCCCTCGTCCAGTTGAGTGTTTTCTGCTGGAGCCTCTGAACTGTAGCGTTGTTGATTTCTTCTCTGCTGCCTTCATGATCCTCTCTCTGACAGCCTTTTAAAAACATTGGAAAGATGAGCGGTGGCTCAGTGGATTGAGCGCCGGCCCGGGAACCAAAGGGTAACGGATGGATTCCCAGTCAGGGCACAGGCCTGGGTTGTGGGTCAGGTCCCCAGTGGGGGGCGCGCCAGAGGCAACCACACATTGTTTCTCTTCCTCTCTTTCTCCCTCCCTTCCCCTCTCTCTAAAAATAAATAAATATAATCTTTTTAAAAATTGGAAATATGGAACTGATAATGACTGAGAAACAAGTACGCAGTAAAAACTACAAGACTGTAAATAAAGTGCTTCTTACTGTTTCCCAAAGGAATGATCTGTAACGCCAGACTGATCATAAACAGAAACCTGGAATGTTGAAAGAAAAGCATGGAAGTTTAAAATATAAACAAAGCATCAGCAGACATTCACACGCATGTAAACTGTAATCCAATCACATGTAAATATAAAGGCACATACAGTGTTTAAGGGGTCATGCCTTGCAGTCATTTTGTGACTTGTGGACTTTGATTACCATACTTTGCCATGCATAACGCTCACTCTTTCACCCAGGGCTCTGAGGGAAAAGGATGCGCACTACACGTGGGTACGACGATTGCACAGCACGGGCATCACAATCCCGAGTATGATGCGCACCGGAACGCGGGTGCACACGCCGTGTTGTCATCGCTTAGACAGATTTCGAGACCATGGGAAGGCATACGGCACCTCAGCAAGAAGGAGCAACGGGCGCTGCACGTTGTTCTGGAGGCTTTTAAACCCCGCCTTGGCTTTAAGGTCCGGATGATCTCTGTGCTTACCTAACAGCGTGGCTCTGGGCCATTTTCCCCGTGACTGTGACTCAGTGGGTAGCAGAGTCCGCTTCTCTCGTCAGATGCAATGAAGGTCAATTTGCAAGGAAGTGGAGTCTGAGGTGTTTGTACTTGAAGGTCCTGGAGTCACTGCTTGAGGAGACCAGGTGGGTAAGAACAGAGGACGCAGGTATTTCCTACCTCTGCCTGGGCCACAGGAAACAACGTGAGATCTCTGAGTGCTTCTGTGGAAGCCCTTCGGCAACAGGCTGTTGTGACTGTCCCCTCAGTGAGACTCAGCTGGGGGCAGGGGGTGGAGACAGGGCTGATTCTGTCCCCGGCCACGGGGACAGTGCAGACGGCAGCCAGAGCAGCAGGAGTGGCCAGCCCTGACGTCAAACACCGGTAACCAAGGCAACACCTCTTTCCCTCACTGGGGTGGGTGGGGGGGGGGCAATTAAAACGCCAATACAAACAACTAAGTTTTCATAGGAAAGTGGAGATTTTGCATTGCTAACTGTATCCTGGGAGATGGGAGGGGACCCAGTGGCAAAGGAGCTGCTGTGTCCACGCCGCGCAGTGTGTCATATGCTTTACTCAGTTCACAGAGAGCTGCCCGGGGGAGGCACTGTTATCAACCCCCACGCGACAGGAGAGGCAGGTTCCGCCTAGAGATTAAGACACTTGTGCAAATTAGATCTTTGCAAAACATGACACGCAGAGATCGTGTGAGCAGAAGGCTCCAGGGTGCAAGGGATGGGAGCACAGGGGGACGGCCACCCTCCATCCCCCCGTCTTGGAAGAGCCTCTCTGAGGCCAAGAAGGGGGTGATCTTGGGAGCCTCTTCGGAGACTTTGAGTCTCAGTTTTTCTCGTTGCCAAAATAGTGACTGGAGCCCTTTTACTGGCACCAAAGAGGACCCCTTGCAACATGGGCACAAATGGTTCTGTGATTTTAATAGAAAAACTGCTTTCTAAAAACAGTGTGCTTCCTCCAAGGATGACACTGTCTTTGTTCCTGATTTAATTTTGTTAAAGATTTTATTGATTTATTTTTAGAAAGGGGGGAAGGGAAGGAGAAAGAGAGGGAGAGAAACGTTGGCCCACAACCCAGGCATGCACCTTGACTGGGAATTGAACCTGCGGCCTTTCCGTTTGCAGACTGGCGCTCAATCCACTGAGTAGATTTTTAAACCTTCAAATGTGAGGTTGATTAAATACACCAACAGCACATCAGCAAGCCGGGCTGCAGGAAGGCCCACATTGCTAGTTCCGCGAGCTGCCGGGACCAGGGTGGGACCAGCGGAACCCAGGGGGCAGGACAGGCAGAGCCTGACACCTGGCACCTTTGGCGAAACATCTGTAACTGGAGTCACAGTTAACACACTTTCCCACTGAGTAGTTACTGCCTGTTAATTCCACAATCAGTTACATGTAAAAGCGAGTACGTTTTATGACTTTAAGTAGCTAGAAGCTTTTCTACAACCTAAATGGCCTATCCACTAAAATGAAACCATGTATAAGCTCAAGGAGTATATTATCTGTACAAGAAGTGTAAAAGCTGTCCAGTTTACAGGACGACACTGAATCCCAACCTTGCTAATAATATTAAAAAATGTCAAGCAGTATCTAAAATGTAACTTTCCCTTACAGTTATTTTTAATTAAATGTGCATTGTGGACGTTTTCAAATTTACAAAAATGCTAGCTCAAGGATCCTATAAACCTGCCTGGGTTCCACAGCGAAATATCAACCTTTGCCAATCTTATCTCATTTCTTTTCCCCCGTATTTTTTTTTTTAAAGCAAATCTGAGACATCATGATATTTTCCATGTCAAGTAAGGTTTTGAAAATAGGCACTTTATGAAGGGGAACAATAGAAATGGGGACGGAACGGGAGGCCAGAAATAGCCTTGGAATGTCCCACCTCTGTCTGTTTGCTTAAGATCTAAAGCCAGCTCTCTGGAGGGAAAGCGCTGGTGGCTGGGGGTGATAAAGTTACTGCAGCCTTTTTCAGCAGCCTGTCACTTGCTCTCATGGACTTAGAGGTCTCATAAAGAGAACTTTGCATTTCACTGCGGATGAGGCCAGGTTTGCTTGGTTAAGGAGGCCCAGCTGGCAGGGTGGCTCGGGAACAGCTGGAGGCCAAGTGGCGGAGGCGGACGCCCAGCTCCAGGGAACGGCCTCTTTCTTGTTATCAGTTGTGAACAGATAAGACTGGAGCCAACTCGGCCATCAGCCCTCCAGCTCATTTTGAGCTGCCCTGAGGTGTGTGGGAATGGGGACACCCTGTCTCAGGACTGAAGAGCACCGCCCCTCCTCTGAGTCCTTAGTACAACAAACAGTGGCTGATGAAAATGTTCTGCATCAAATTAGGTGCAAAGGGATTGTCTGAGAAGGACTTTAAAGCAGGTCGGTCCATGTACGCTGCTCACTGGGTTCTCACCCCACAGGCCTTTTGCTCAGGACCCCGGGCAGGGCTGAGAGCCGGGGCAGGATGTTTTTGTTTTCCCTCATCAGCCTAGGCAACTCTGGTGTGCAGCTGCAACTGTGACTCCATGTCTCTGCATGACTGTGTGCTCCCCAGGACAGGAGGCTCCTTCTAAGCCTTTGCCTGCAGTCTTTGAGCGCAGTGCCAGAGGTGCCCTGCCGCACAGCAAAGTGCTGTTTGTGTGCAGGAAAGAGTTCATGGGCCTGGCTGGTGTGGCTCAGAGGATTGAGCGCCAGCCTGAGAAGGTCACTGGTTCGATTACCAGCCAGGTCACAGGCCTGGGTTGCGGGCCAGGTCCCCACCTGGGGGCACACGAGAGGCAACCACACATTGATGTTTCTCTCTCTCTCTTTGTCCCTCCTTTCCCCTCTCTCTAAAAATAAATAAATAAAATACTTAAGAAAAAAAAAAGACTAAGTGGATTATCGTACTTAGAATCCAGTGAGTGAAATCAAAGAAGAAGCTGGCTTGGGGATGTGTGATGTGGGGAAGGAACAAACTTCTCCCCCTCTTCCAGTTCTCCTGGCTGGTCTAATCAAATAGACATGGGACAGGTTGGCAAGAGAAAAGTAACCAAACTTAAGACATACATATGTGTGGGAAGCCCACGAGCCCAGCAGAGAGCGAGCCCACCCGCAGGAGAGGTGCAGAGACGGAAAGCAGGGTGGAGGTGTAAGGCCATCTGTGCTGGGCGTGAGGCTGGCGGTGCACCCTGGGAGCCACAACCGCAGGACCAGAAGAGCGGGTGTTCAGTACAGAGAAGTGTGCTGCCGGAAGAGGTAAGTTCTCTGTCCTCATTGCACATTGTGGGCAAGGCCCTAATTCAAGTTCTCCAGGTCGTTAAGGGGAGGGCAGAAGTTTCTCCTAAATGATCTGCCTACCACAGAGGGACATCTTGGGGTGACTCCTTCTGAACCCCCAAAGTTTCCTCCTTGGACACTCGCCTTGAAATTTCACATTTTAGAAGTTAGGTTGGTAGATTCTTCTGTTTTGAACTAATTTTTATTTTTCACTTGTAGTTGACATACAAATTAGTTTCAGGTGTACAACATAGCAACTAGCCCTGGCAGGTGTGGCTCAGTGGATTGAGTGCCCGCCTGCGAACCAAAGGGGGTGGGGGAGGTGCCTTTGGTTCCTGGTGCAGCTGGAGGTCAAAGTTCTCTGCTTTGCACCTGCTTTGGCTGTGTGGCTTGCGGTTTTGGTCTGACGTCTCTGAAAAGCAGCTGCATCTCTCTAAACGGGATAGGATCATTTTGAGCGGGTTCTGCAGTTATAAAAGCTCCACGTTAGGCTTTTGGGCATGCTACACATTAAATTAAAAAAAATAATTATGCCCTGGCTGGTGTAGCTTGGCGGACTGAGAGCTGGCCTGCAAACCAGTGTGTCGTCTGTTGGATTCCCAGTCAGGGCACATGCCTGGGTTGCAGGCCAGGTTGCCAGTAGGGGGGCGCTCGAGAGGCAACCACACATGGATGTTTCTCTCCCTCTCTTTCTCCCTCCCTTCCCCTCTCTCTAAAAATAAATACAAAATCTTTAAAAAATAATAATTTATTATTAAATTCCACAAATAGTTGCTGACTCAAAATTCTGCTAAATCCATGGGGGGAACCCAAAGGTTTTTTAGAATGGGGTCCTGCCTGCTCTCCATGGTAATTTAAACAAATAAGATGGGACAGGTGGCCGGCCGGGCCCAGTTAGGAGAGGGCACTGGGCTCTCAGCGGCCCCAGACCGCAGGGCCTCCTGGGCAAGGTCACATCTGAGAAGTTCGCTGAGGACCAAAGGCTGAATGGAAACTCCTCGCCCTCTCGCTTCCGAGAGCCGACGCCGGCCGCCCGACATCTTTGCGCAGCACATGTTGTTTCTGAAGGTGATGAGGTCTGTGTGTCGGGGGTGAGGAAAACCGGCACAGAATGAAGAAACAAAGTTTCCACCGTTGTGCGGAGCAGCTCAGCTCCACGGGGACTAAAGACAACACCATAGCCCCAGGCAGGGCCGCCCTCTCTAGGAGCCCCTCCGCCCCAGGGCCTCGCCGCCTGCCCGCAGCTGGGCTGAAGGCGCGGCTGTCTGCAGGATTTGCTTCGGCCGTGTTCTCTTTGCTCACACGTGTGCGAGAACAGGACAGACTGTCCTTTCGGTGTCCCTGCTGCATGTCAGTGCCAAACTGCATAGCCTTGGATGTTTAACATGATGAGACACGCGATGCATGAAGCAGCATGTAGTTCCACTGCGCAGGCGCAAAGAATCCCCACCTCTACATACTTAGACGTCATCTTCCCCCTTCAACTTCTTTAAAACTGTTCCCTAGCCTTCGTTTGGGGAGCAGCCCATTCTTCCTTTCCATCAGAGCTAACTCCCTCTTACCCTTGAGGGTTTGTGTGTGTGTGTGTGTGTGTGTGTGTGTGTTAAAGATTTTATTGGTTTATTTTCAGAGAGCAAGGAAGGGAGGGAAAAGAGGGGGAAACATTGAGGTGAGAGAGAAGCGTCCATCAGGTGCCTCCCATACGCGCCCCAAATGGGGGCCGAACCCACAACCCAGGCCTGTGCCCTGACAGGGAATCAAACCAGTGACCCTTTGCTTTGCAGGACAGAGCCCAACCAACAAAGCCACACCCCTCAGAGCACATGAGTTTTTGAATAAACCTCGTGCCTGAGTACAAATTTTAGTGAGCTCGCTTGATTTCCATCTCCGGAGTTCCTAAGAACCCTGGACCCTGCTGACAACAAACACCATACGGAGAAGAGAAGCAAAGTCAGGTAAAGAGTGGGCAGGCCTCGTGTTCTTGGTGTGTCTAGTACATGAAGTCTCCTGCAGCTGCCATAACAAATGACTATAAACTGGACAGTTTAAAACAACATTTCTGGGGGGCCAGAGGTCTTACACTGAGGAGTCAGCAGGGTTGGCTCCTTCTGGAGGCTGGGGACAGGTGAGGGGTCAGCAGGGGGGTCAGGGAGACCTGTCCTAGGGCTCTCAGCCAGCTTCTGGCGGTTTGCTGGTAGTTTCTGCTCTCCTGGCCTGAGGATGCATCAACCCGGACGCTGCCTCCCATCTTCAACGGCCTTCCCCTCTCTGTCTCTGTCTCCACTCTTCTGTTACAGGTTCAGGGTTTCTGTGCCTGATGCTTCAAAAAACGGTCAATATTCAACAGATTATAGTTTGTAGCAAAAGGAAAGGTTTATTGATTTAAAAGGTCTACCTCAAGAAGATGAGAGAACTAATTCTCAGATCCAGCTTCACAGAGCTCAAAACTCAGGAGTCTCATACCTCAAGGGGAGGGTGAGCGAGGTGAAGAGGCAGCCAGGCCCCAAAAGGGGTCCCAGGAAAGCTCAAAATTTCTAAATCCTGTTGTTCTTGGTGGACCTCCACTGACAGGAGCCTGGTTCTAGTCATTACTTCGTGTACATTTCCCCACCCCCTCACCCAGGAGGCTGCCCTCAGTGCTGCTCAAGCCTCAGGCTGGATTTCTCTAGTCAATGAGTGTATCTACAGCGGGAGCCATCAGCCTGAAGGCCGTCAGAGAGAGCAAGCATTTCACATCCTCTCCTTTCTCTGTCTCTCTTTTTTTTTTTTTAAGATTTTATTTATTTATTTGTAGAGAGAGGAGAAGAGAGAGAGAGACATCAATGTGAGCTTGCCTCTCACATGCTCCCAACTGCAGACCTGGCCCGCAACCCAGGCGTGTGCCCTGACTGGGAATCGAACCCATGAATTTTCCGTTCACAGGCCATCGCTCAACCCACTGAGCCACACCAGCGAGGGCTCATTTCTCTTATGATGATGTAAGTCATTGGATTTGGGGACCATCCTAAATCCAGGATGGTCTCAAAGTGCGTAACTGAATTACACCTGCAAGACCCTTCTTCCAAGACAGGTCGCCTGCACAGCACCCCAGCGCTAAGGTTTGGACACATCTTCTGGGGGCCAGTGTTTGACTCTCCGTGTTAACAGCAGAGTGAGACCTCGGTCCATGAGTTCCAATAAGAAAGAATCTAGAGGCAAGAGCTCTGGCATAAAAAGTTTATTTAGAAAGTCACGGAGGTAGAAGTGAGCCAGCTGAGCTGCATGGACTCAGGGAACAAGTTACAGAAACAAAAGAAAGGTCTTTGGAGCTTAAGAAAAAGAAAGGCAAAGATATGCACCTGAGGGAAGGGGAGAGGGAGGGGCAGGGAGGTAGGTAGAGAAAACAGGAGCACACTGGGTCCTTAAGAAGAACTTATTGAGATCTTAAGGGCTTTTATTTGTTTTCCAAAGGCAGGGATTTTAGGGGAGATCTCAGGACAGGATCTCAATAGAAAATTCATCAGCTTTCCAGGGGTGTCCCCAAAGGGTTGTGGTCTCTGCCAGTTTGAGGTCTGCCTGTCTAGCTTGGGATGCAGCTGGCCAATTGGCTTGAAGTTCACTTCTCTCTCTGCTGAGGTCAGTCTGTCGAACTGGGCGCCCATCCGTCCGATTAACGGTTCATCCATCCGGTGGGATCCTATCTGAGGGGCGGGAGGTCCCTCTGACCAGCAGGGAGTCTGTCTGAAGGGCCTGCTGACCCGCACTGTGCGCCCTACTGGGAGATGGTCTGGAGAGGAGGGACTCTGCCTGGCTCATGATGCTCACCTGAAGGTCCGTCCACCTGTCTGGCTTGCTGACTGCCTGGGATCTACCCGGCTGTCTTTCCCACAGGAGGTATGTCAACTTGTCTGCAAAATGTGGGTTCTGTGGGGCTGGAGACTTGGTAGAGTCTGTCCACCTGTCTAGAGGTCCACCCATCTGCCCAGCTGGGAGTCTGGCTGGCCGATTGGGGTGTCTGCTTGGCGGAGGGTCCATCTAGCCAGCTCGGAGTCTGGCTGCCCATCTAGCAGTGAGTCTGCCTAGCTAGGAGGATGTGCCTATGTGTCTGCTCAGCTGGGGATGTTTATATCTGTCTGGGAGCCTGTCCAGCTAGGGCTCCATCTGGCTGGGGGAGGGGAGGTCTAACATTTTGCTGGTCTCTCTTGCTGGGGGTAGTCTGTCAGGTTGTTTGTTGGTCTATCTCTCTGGCTGAAGATCCATCTATCCGGGCTGGCTGTCTAGGGGTATGGCTATCTGCCTATCCAGGTTAGGGGTCCATCTCTCTGTCCGTCCATCTGAAGATCTTTTCACCTGTCTGTCTGATAATCAGCCTACAAGGTTGTTGTCATGCCCGGTTTGGACCTGTCGGAATAGTGGAAGAGTCTCTCTCTGTGGCATCAGCTGAGTGAGGAAGGGGAGCTCCTGATACTGACATGAGCTTGTCTTTATTACGTGATGACAGGGACAGTCTCCAGGGGCCCATCGGCATCCTCCCCTTCACAACCGGCAGGCACCTTGTGGTCAAACCCATTACTGGTGTTCATTCTTCAACTGCCCAGGGCAGCCTGGCCAGCCATCATCGCCCGGGTACCTCCCCTGGCCTCAAGCCTCCAAGTCTATGGTCACAGGGACAAAGTCCCCACATTTCCTGTCCGGAGAAATTTCATTTTGATCTAGGCCCAGCGTTCCCGTTCCCAACACTTCACACAGTAGAGCACAGCCTTCAGCGGTCCAGGCTCCCACGTGGAGCAGCAGGCGGGCTGGGAGCAGCCTTCACGCCTGGGTCCACTCCGCAGGAGGATCCCGGGGCCCTTTCGGCCTCCCGATGCGCAGGTTGAAGCCTGGGGAAGGAGAGCACCGTGGGTCTCAGGGAGAAGCTGAGATGTGGAGAGGTAGGCAACTTGGGTAAGGCCACCCCCAAGCCTTCAGGCTTCCCTGGTTCACTGCAGCCACATCCACAGCGCTCCAGAATTCGGTCAAAGCTGCAGATTCCCAGCCACTTGGGCTTTGTCTGACTTACCCAGACCACCCGTCTGAGATCCATTGGCCACGTCCTCGTAGGCGCCAGGCCCAGTAGGGCCGGGGTCGGCAGGAACTGCAGACAGAAAACCAGCCCCCACGCGTCAGCCCCGGCAGAGAGTGGGGAGTGTGGGGGAGGCAGGAGAGGAGGGGCGGGTCCCAGAGCTCGGCCCAGGCGAGGTGGCTCCCCAGAGAAACGTCCCCAGCCAGGGGCCTGCGATTTGGACTAGGACACTTCCGGTAGTGATCAGCGCGCTGGTAGCAGCCAGGCGGGGGCCAGGCCGGCTTGGGGGCGGAGGCCCAGCAAGAGGGTCCCGAGAAGGAGGTGGGACCGGCCCTCCCCAGCCCCCCGCCCGCCCACCGACTCACCGCGGCCCGGCAGCGCCCCCTGCACATCCTCCGCGGGTGCTTGCGGCCGGCGGGCGCGCGTCATCACTTGGCTGTAGACTGGTCCTCCCTCCGGGCTGGGCGCCGCGGCCTCCGCCCCGGTGCTCGGAGGAGCCCTGCGCTTCTGCACCACGGCGTATGTGTCGGCCATGGCGAAGGCTCGGAGCACCGAGAAAGGCCTGCTCCTTCCCGAGACACGCCTGGCGGAGGGGCGGAGGAGAGGAAGTGAAACCGCTGCGGGAGGGAGGGCCTGGTACGGACCGCGCCGGGCGCAGCGTTTCCTTTCCGCGGGCTTCCTTTCCGCCAGGGGCGCACAGTAGGGGTAGGAGAGTGAAGAAGGGGACGGCTCTGGGGGAGAGAGTGAGGTTTCTGGGCAGGGGTCTCTCCTTTCCGTGTCCCCACTGCTGCGGGGCACAAGGGAAGAGGGTCAGCCTGGGAGTGGATGGGGGCAGGGTGTTGGTATTGAGTGTGATCATTGCTGTATGTGAACCTTGAGAAAGCAGACATCTCCTAAGAAGGGCTCCTGGTGGTTCAGACTTCAAAAAAACAGAGCCTAGCAACCATTTCTGCCCACGGACTTCCTACAAAATGAGCTTCAGGAAAGAGTCCACATTGTTTCTGTCGTGTGAGCAGCCCTTATAGAGGAGCTTCTGGGATCCTATTTCAGCCAATAGGAGTGGGGCTTTCCCTGACCAATTGGAGCAGCAGCTCCGACCAATCGGAGGGGCTCTATTTTGATAGATCAGGTTGGTGACTTCTGGGCCAATCAAAATGTAACGATTTGGAGTCCTCGCTTGCATGAGGACAGGCCAATCAAGGACCAGGAGTGGGGCCCTCTGACTATATAAGCCAGGTCCCCTCCCACTTGAGGGCGCATCTTTTCACTGCTATCAGGGAGTCTTTGTTTTTGGAGCATGAAGGAGCGGGGCCGTGCTGTATCAGAATCGAGCTGAGTTAATGGTGGGAAGTTAAGGAAGTGTCACTATGAGAATGCAGAACAAGCCGTGGCCTCAGAGGCAATGGGTTCTCTGGGGTGAAGGAGTGTGTTGGTGTATGGGTTCCCAGAGCTGAACTCAAAGGGCCAGTGAATCTGAACTGAACGGCAGGAAGGGGTCAGGTGTTTCATGTGTGAGGAAAGGGTTAGCCTCCGAGCACGCAGGAGAAATTGGGAAAGAAGACAGGAGGAACCGGAGTTGAGTACCTGAGGATCACACCTGGTAAGCGGGGCATGGCAAGAATGGCCAAAAGTCGGGAGGGAAGGGCACCGACGTACAGTGTGGCAGGCACAACTCTGGGTAAAGACTGGAGGGGAAGGGCATGAGGCTTCAGGGAAACTGGCCAGGCTCCTGGGGGAGGTCACGGGTGGCTTCTGTAGGGTAAGCTGAAGAGAGGGCAGTCAGAAAAGGGAGCAAGACAGAGGTAGACCTCCTAGTGAGTCAGTCCCTGCCTCCAGGGTGGTACACCTGTGCTGTGGGTCCCAGTCTGAGGAGAGGCCTCAGAAGAACCCAGATCTGCCAACACCTTGGTCTTGGAGCTCCAGCCTCCCACACTATGGGAAAACCCTGTGGGGTCTATGGCAGCCTGAGCCAACTAAGGCAGTTTGCAGTCTCTGCCTGGGATGTGCGCTGCAGTCTGGTCTAATGCTGCTTCAGCAACATAAGGGGAAGCTGTATGCCGTTCGGGCACGGAGCCAGGACATTGGGTGAAGGATTGTAGAAAGTTTCTGCAGAGTGTAGAAATTTCAGGAAAAGGGAATCAGAGCAAACTAGGGCAGGAACTAATTGGTAGATTGCTCATACTTGGCAGATGGAGGGAATCTCAGAGGTGGGGACTGGTGAACCAACCCGCCAGAAACTTTCTTCCATCTAATCATGGCCTTACCCTTTCTGGTACATACTGGTGCTACTTACTTTTCTTCCTGGTTCCTAGACAGATGGTCCTCTGACAGAGGACCTGTGTTCGTTCTTTCTCCTGAGCCTCGTGCTAACCTACTGGGGAGACTTGCTGTGCAAATGAAAGACTCCTACACTCAATGTAAACGTGTGTCGCGCTTCCTGGACAAAAAGGCCTCTGACTTGGTAACGATGTACCTTCTAGAAGTAAACGGGTGTATGGCTAAAGCACTTTGAGCTGAAACAAATTGATGTATGCAGAGAGGGAATAATGGTACTAATTTCATTACAGAACCAATGAAAATAAGAATAAGCCATGGTCAAGTGTAAAGCATGGGTTGTGGAAAACACAAGGCATAAAACCAGTAACAAAGTAATTAGAAAAATGAGATAATGTTATAAAAGCACTATGTAAAGATAACTGATATTCGATAAAAGGACCAATATAGAGATTTGTTCAAGATCTTAAAGTAAATTTGTTACTTCCTCAACATTAACCACTGTGGTCTCTAACTACAATCGTCTTCATTGTATTACTGTCACGTGGTCATCTGCATAGTTTGTGGGGGGGTTTTCCCCCTATATTGCTGATAGGTCTGAAGTCTTGTTTGTGGAGTTTTCATAGTTGAGACAAAGTAGTGATACAGGATTTGGGGCCTTTTCAATTTGCAGTAATCCCTTAAGAGATATTCCCAGCAGAAGTCACGTT
>VMDR010000797.1:112924-174902 GCA_007922815.1 Macrotus californicus | reverse complement strand
ACATTTAGAGTAAACTGACTTTCAACATAGTCTTTTCAACAAATGGTACCTGGACACCTGATAGCCATATGCAAAAGGAACCTCACACCATGCACAAAAATTAACTCAAAATGGATCACAGACCTAAATAGAAGAGCTAAACTATAAAACTTCTGCCCAGGCTGGTGTAGCTCAGTGAATTGAGCACCAGCCTGTGAACCAAAGGGTTGCTGGTTCAATTCCCAGTCAGGGCACAGGCCTGGGTTGCAGGCCAGATCCCCAGTGGGGGGTGCACAAGAGGCAACCACACATTGATGTTTCTCTCCCTCTCTTTCTCCCTCCCTTTCCCTTTCTCTAAAAATAAGTAAATAAAATCTTTAAACAAAACTATAAAACTTCTGGAAGAAAAGCTAGGAGAAAATCTTTATGACCTCAGGTTAGGTAAAGGTTTCTTAGATACAATACCAAAAGCACAATCTACATTTTAACAATTGATAAATTGGATTCCATCAAAATTTAAAACTTTACACTTCAAAAGAGAGTAAGAAAATGAAAAACAGGCCATAGACTAGGAGAAAAATCTTTGTAATTACATATCTGGATAGAGGACTTGTGTCCAGAATACACAAAAATTCTTATAACATAATAGTAAGACAAACAATCCACTTTTTAAATGGGTGAAAGACCTACACAGGCATCTCACCAATGGTACAGGAACAGCTAATAAGCACACGAGGAGCTCTTCAGTATCTTTTGTCACGGGGCGGTGCAAACCAAAACCACAGCGCGGTACCACCACACACCCACTAGAACAGCTAACCTCAAAAACAGAGACGAGCCCTGGCTGGTGTAGCTCAGCGGACTGAGCATGGGCTGTGAACCAAGGGGTCACCGGTTCGATTCCCAGTCAGGGCACATGCCTGGGTTGCGGGCCAGGTCCCGGGTGGGGGGCACATGAGAGGCAGCCACACATTGATATTTCTCTCTCTCTCTCCTTCTCTTTTCCTCTCTCTAAAAATAAATAAATAAAAATCTTTAAAAAAAAAAAACACAGAGACGAGTATGGATGAAGATGCGGAGGAACCAAACACCTTCACATATTTTGGGGAATGGAAAATGTATAGCTACTTTGGAAAGTTTGGCAGTATCTTTAAAAAGTTAGACATAAACTTACCACACTACCTAGCATGTCCATGTTAGGCATTTACCCAGGAGAAAAGGACATACATGTCCATACAAAGACCTGTACATGAACGTTCATCATAACAGTCCAAAACTAGAAACAACCTGAACACCCATCAGTTGGTGAACAGCTAAACAAAATGTAGTATAATCATAGAATGAAATACTATTTAGCAATAAAAAGGAGTAAACTACCAACTCACGTTACAACACAATGACCTGAAGTAAAGGCCAGATGCAAAAATCTGCATATAGTACGATTTCTCTTACGTGAAACATCTACAAAAAGTCAATCTATAGAGACATAAAGCAGATCAGTGGTTGGCTGGCCGTGGGAGAAGGGGCAGGCCCCAAGTGTCAACCCCTGACTGCTAGGGAGCTTGCTGGGGCGGTGACAGAAATGTGAGCACAGTTGAACAAGCCTACACATTTACTAAAGATCATTCTGCCGTACACTTGAAATGGTAGTTGGATGGTGTTAAATAACAGCTTCACAAACCTGAAGAGAAGACAACTGCTAAGGGAGGCACAGATGAAACAAGCTTGGCAATGTCATGGTAATCCCTGAAGTTGGGTGACGTGTCGGGGTTAATTATACTACTTCCACTTTTGTGTATGCTAGAATATTTTTACAGTAAGTTTTTAAATAGGCATTTTTATGTGCATAAAAATGTTCTGGAGAAATATTTTTTACAAAATCAAAATTACTTGCCCCTGTTGAATGCATTGGGGAATAGCTGAGTGACTTTCTTTACATTGATAGCTTTTTTACACTGGCTTTCACATGTACCTGGATCACCCATATTCAGAATAAATGTTTACATTTTAATAAGGTGAAGAAACTGAGTTGCCTCTGAAAATATTTGGGCAAAGGTATATAGAAAATGGGAGTGACAAGGTAAGAACAATGCAGAAGGGATTCTGCAGCCAGGTGTGTGCGTACCCAGATCAGATCAGCAATTCCTCCCCTCAGGTAGGGTGCTGCAAACCCCTCTGACAATCTTATAAAACCCGCAGAGCTTGCTTCCAGGAAAAACGCTACAGAAGCAGAATCTGGTGTACAAATCCAGGAGGAATGAGGACTTAGAAGTTCATGGGCCCCTGTTAACATCCCTGTACTGGATACCATTTCAACTTTTTGTAATTCTTTTTTTAAAAAAGATTTCTTTCTTTCTTTCATTCATTCATTCATTTATTGGGGAAGGGAGGGAGAAAGGGAGGAAGAGAAACATCAGTGTGTGAGATACACATCAACTGGTGGCCTCTCACACGCCCCCAACTGGGCACCCAGCTGGCAATCCAGGCATCTTGACTGGGAACTGAACCGGTGACCCTCCAGTTCACAGACTGGCACTCAATGCACTGAGCCACACCAACCAGGGCAACTTTTTGTAATTCTTTACCTTTGCAGCCTGATAGATGATGTCTGACTCACAATTAATCTCTGTAAGGAAGTTATTTAGGGAGTAGCAAAGTACCTGCTTCTTGGGAAATTGCATTGCATTCACCTTTAATTTTTAATTGATCACCACAGGGAAGCTCATGTGAGATTCAGTCTGAAAAGTCAATTAAGTACTGAGCAAACGTCTTTTGTATGTTCAGAGCCCTGAGAAGAGTGGGAGTCCTAAAAAAGGTGAATAAGCCACTGGACATTATTTTGCTTTACTTGGTTTCCAAGTCACAAGACGGAGGAGGTAGCATGGCAAGGAACAAGGTGATGGCAATCTAGAGGCCGTTTGTGCTGTAATCTAACACCCCACTACTGGGAGAGATATGGGTGACCTGAAAAGTTATAAAGCTCAGAAGACTGAAGAGGTTTTCAATCAAGGTTTTGCCTTCCTTATCTATTTTATTCTTGGGAGCCAGGCAGGCAAAAGAAATCTCTCCCAGACGGACCAGTGAAGGAGTGTTAGGACTAAAGAGTACCCCTCACTCAGCCAAATTTGCACTACCCAGTTTGAAAGGTGTGAACCATTAACTTCTTCCAAAGAAAATAGGAAGTTCGCCCTGAAAACTGAAAATTATTTCATTCACTCACATTTCTCCGTGGCTATAAGCTAACCTTTTCTTCTCTGGAGCCCTCTGCCTTGCAGCCTCCTTTCCCATAAATAGCATTACCTAGAGATGCAGTCTGGCCAATCTGAACGGCTTTCCTGGTTCCTATTCCATGCCATTCCTGCTGCAAAAGCAGCACCTTCCTTAACACATTGCGTACCGCATAGAAATCTCTAAGACATATGCCAGGGACTGCACGTTTTGGGGCAAACTGCACATTATTTAAATAATCATAACTACAGATCGTCTCCGGAATCGTCAAAACAGTCATCCACATCTTCGATCTCACTAGGAATATTGGATAAATTATCGTTAAATACTTCCGGAAGTGTATCAGTTTTGTTGGTTTCCTTCCTTTTTCTGAGAGGAGGCATTTCTAAAAGCGCCAGGAACTTGAAGTTTTGAAGATGAAGTTCGAATGACCAAAATACAATGTAACAGCAATGCTTTATGGGTTTGTGCAATTATATAGTTTTTTGCAGATTGACCTGCACGGTTTCCACCAATGAGATCGCTTCATTCGATGTGGACAAGACAGTGCGTTGACATCTAAGGTCCATAACAGATGGCGCGTGAAAAACGAGAAAACTCGTGAGCGGTCCTTAACAGATGGCGGGCAAACCATGAACCCTTGTGAGCAGTACACAATGTGTTAACAGTAGGCTAGAGTCTTTTTTCTTCTCAAAGATATAGTCGCCATTTTGAGATCACTCAGTAATTGCTCCCCAGATTAAGGGAAAAAACACAGAGAAAAAGGCTTTGGGGCACAGTTTGCCAACAGTTAACTGAAATCATTACCCAATCAGCTAAAGCTCCCTAAGAGTTCAACCACACAAGCTGGACAGTTAATGACAACTAAAGAACACTTACCAAGCAGCCCCATGGAGCTACAGAGCTCACAGGAAAAAGAAAAACAGAATCAAATTGGCCACAGGAGAGTCTGAAAATGTAGCCTTTGTTTCAGAGCCCGCAGACACAGAGTAGCTGTAAGCAGATACATAAAAAAGACTCAAAACTGTTCTTTGGGGGTAGGGAAAAACCTGCAGCAGGCTGTGGAAATCCAATGAGAACAAACGCTCACCAAGCACCAGACAACCAGACCTGAACCTTGAGGCCACAAAGTACAGAAATAAAACTTAGGAAATGCATTGACCTTCCCTCTCTGCCTTGAGTATTCATAAAAGAAATTCTCAGTCCAAGCAACAGGCTCAAATGGTTCACCTCTCAAAAGACTTCAAACATTGGAGTAGAAAAGTTAGCTCTCTTTGTGCTAGGCAATTTCATCTCATATTTCATTTAATCATCACAATAACTCTTTGAGGAGAGCATCATCCTCATTTTAAAAATAAGAAAACTTCCTGGCCAATTAGCTCAGTTGGTTAGAGCATAGTACCAATATGCCAAGGTTGCAGGTTCGATTCCCGGTCAAGGCACATATAAGAATCAACCAATAAATGCATGCATAAGTGGAAAAATAAACCAATGTCTCTCTCTCAAATCACTCAATAAATAAAAATTTTAGAAAAAGTTAAAAAATAAAAATAAGGAAACTGATTCAATAAGGGATAATAAAACGTTCTGAAGCTGGATGGGGGTGATCAGTTACTCAACAATGTGAAGGTATTTAATGCCACTGACATATACATATAAAATAGTCAAAATGGTAAATTTTATGTAATGTATATTTTACAATTAGAAAAAAGATTTTTAAAAAAGGGTAACTGGGGTTTAAAGAGTCAAATAGTTTGCCAGAAGTCATAAAATCACTCGGTGTCAAATTCTAGGGTAGGTCCTTAGACCAAGCCTTAGTCTCTTCTGTAAAATGGACTTTCGTAAGATGAATAATGGATGGGCACACGGTTAAGCAACTGACACGTACTGTGTGAGCAGCAAGTTTGTCCTTAGAGTCAAGCAACACAAGGGGTTACCACAAACTTTTTAACAGTTTTCGAATCAGAATGTCACAGTAGGAAAAACTTTATATAGAAACCACCTCATCGTGGGGCTGCCAATGCAACCACCTAGAGGGGTCATGCAAGTGACTTAAACGGTGAAGCAGCTCGAGGGTAAGACAAGGGGGAACTGAGAAAGTGACAAACTGGGCCCTGCATTCGGAATGCTCCGGACGGGGAATTTCAAGCCAAATTTTCAAGAGAAAGGGAAATCTAGAATTGTGCAATCTCCCAATCATTAAACATTGACAACTACCTTGAAAAATTTTAAAGTGCTGTGCCAGCCGACCCCAGTCCTCCAATTAAGTCCATGTGAAGATGCGGTCCACAGGTTGCCAATTTATAGTGTTTGATCTACTTCAGGTAGCAACCGGGCCCAGAGATGTTACGGGCACCCAAACTCCCTTTTGAACAGCCTGAAGAATTCATTTCCAACTTGTGATTTGGTTTTTTAAAACGAATTTATGTTTTTTATGTATAGTTGGTATATAATCTTACATTGGTTATATTAGTTTCAGGTGTACAATATAGTGACTCGACGTTTTTGTGCCTTACACTCTGATCAGTCCATTAATTCTAGTCACTGCTATAGCATTTAATGGACCTTCTGAATACACCACCTCGGGATTTCACACCCTTGGAGGTCTGTCAGCTTAATGCGCAGGCCAAGGTGAGACATCATGGTAGGAAGGCAGAGAAGGAAGGAATGAAGAGGAATGAGACAGAATTGAGAAGTCCTCAGTGTCCCTACCCATGCCCCACTTGGGAAACACCAGTGTCAGCAAACGGTTCAGCGATCAAAGCAAGTTTGGGGGTGGTAGGAGGCTCCTATCACGGATCGTGGCCAGATGGCCCTGCTCACCCTGGGCCTTTCCCACCTTCCTGCCAGTGTCAGAGATCAAAACTCAACCTTCTCAAAGATTCCATGCCCTGCATCTTTCATGATGGGATCAAAGCAGAACTTGTGTCAAGCTGTAAAAGAAACCAAGAGACAACTTAATGTGATCTCTGCCTCCTCTGTACTTCCTGCGGGGATTAAGGGCACTCCTTTAAAGGGATTGCTCAGAGAAACACACTGGAACTGAGGCCTGGAGTCGGCACCAGCTCCAAAGACACAATGGTTCCCGCAGAATCCGTGCGGGTGGAGCAAGTCAAGAGACCAGACAGACAGCACAACCAACAACAGACAAAAGCTTGGAAAGACCACAGAAACTATTATCATGGGGGAAAAACCAAAATCCATCAGATTTTATAGGCATATTGGCAAAAGTCGCCTTAAATGTAAGTATTCTAAACCACAAACATTTTCAACCTGGAATTAAAAAATCAAGTCCAAACTCTGTGTGGTGACTGTAGGTGTGATGGGGGTGGGGGGGGTGTGTGGAGATGGAAGAGGGTATAATGGTAATAGGGAAAAAATACAATAAAAAATAAACTATTAAAAGAAATAAAATTAAAAGGTTGTTTAAAGAAAGTCCAAACCTTAATCTCACAGGACCTATGTGGAAACAAACCAATAAAGCCAAACTGGCTTGCCCCACACTGCACGGTGGATCAGCGGCAGTGCTGGGACTAGGCATGGGCTGCTGACTCCTCCCTCTCTGGGCTGATGCCCACCCCCCATGCCAGGCCCAGAGACAGCGATTTTCCACACACAGGACTGGTGGCGGAGTCCAGGCCTCCTGCCTCTTGTTCTAGGGCTCTACCATCCAGGTACTACCACTAAAAACAGTTTCTATGCTTCTGACTGAGCTGGGGGGACTGGCTAGCACTGCCTCCATCTGCTCAAAGGAACCGGGAGGTCATTCAGTCCATTTCCCCACCTCTGGACTGGATCAAACCCAAGTAACTCAAAACAGTGTGAATTGACACAGCAAAAATACTTACTGCTAGGTATAAACCCAAGCAAACTGAAAACACAAAAACTTGCCACGAGTGTTCATAACCACGTTATTCATAATAGCAAAAAAGTGGAAACAATCACATCAATGGATAAAAGGATAAAGAAAACGTGGTCTATTTATATAATGAAATTTTATTTGGCCATAAAAAGGAATGGAGTACTAATAAATGCTACATTAACTACCCTTGAAAACATTATGCTATGTAAAAAAAGTAAAAAAGAAAAAGAAAGCCAGCCCTGACTGGTGTGGCTCAGTGGACTGAGTGCCAGTCTGTGAACCAAAGGGTCGCCGGTTCCATTACCAGTCAGGGCACACGCCTGGGTTGCGGGCCAGGTCCCCAGCTGGGGGCATGTGAGAGGCAACTACACACTGATATTTCTCTCCCTCTCTTCCCCTCTCCCTAAAAATAAATAAATAAATAAATAAAATCTTTTTAAAAAAGAAAGAGAGCCCTGGCTGGTGTGGCTCAGTGGATTAAGCGCTGGCCTGGGAACTAAAAGGTCGCTGGTTCAATTCCCAGTTACAGCACGTGCCTGGGTTGCGGGCTGGGTCCCTGGTGGGGGGCACACGGAAAGGCAATCACACATTGATGTTTCCCTCCCTTTTTCTCCCTCCCTTCCCTTCTCTCTAAAAATAAAACCTTTGTTTTTTTTTTCCATTTTCCCTCCTTTATTACCTTCCTCGCTGCACACTCCCTTCCACCCACATTCCCCCCCCTTTAGTTCATGTCCATGGGTCATACATATAAATTCTTTGGCTTCTACATTTCCTATACTATTCTTAACCTCCCCCTATTTTCCATCTACCATTTATGCTACTTATTCTCTGTACCTTTTCCCCTTCTCTCCCCCTCCCACTCCCCTGCTGATAACCCTCCCTGTGATCTCCATTTCTGTGATTCTGTTCCTGTTCTAGTTGTTTGCTTAGTTTGTTTTGTTTTTGTTTTAGGTGTGGTTGTTAATAACTGTGAGTTTGTTGCCATTTTACTGTTCATATTTAAAAATAAAATAAAATCTTAAAAAAAAAAGAAAGCCATATACTAAACACCACATAGCATATGATTCCATTTATATGAAATGTCCAGAAAAGGCAAATCTATACAGACAGAAAGTAAATTAGTGGTTGTGGGGGCAGGGGAGGGGGAGTGTGGGAAGTGACTGCTGATGGGTTTCTTTTGGGGGTAAACATGTTCTGGAAGAAGATCGTGGTGAAGGTTGCACAACTTAGTGACTATACCAAAACCCACCAAACTGTATACTTTAAAAGGGCAAATTTTATAGTATCCGAACGATATCCAATAAAAAAAGGAAAAAAGAGAAAACCCAAAACCATATAAACAATGATATGTGAGAGAAGTACACAGAATTTTATTCTCTAAATGGAGGTTTCTGAACTCCTGAGATATCTACAAATGTACTCAATGGACATTTCCCAAGTTCCACCACAACCATAGTCCCCAAAGCATATTCCATATGCTCAATATTTCCCTAAAGAGTGAGATATGAGCCTGCCTCTCACCTCTCACCCAGTTAGATCAATTTGGTATCCTGTAACTTCATAGATTCCTCTAAACCCAGGGCAGGCAGAAGGCAGGAAAACTGGAGAGAACTTCAGTTTATGCCAACTATACTCCTATGGTGGGAGAACTCTAGTCTTGCAGGTTCAGGAAACACCCACTGTGCTAACACAGACCTGGGAGGTGGCAGCCCAACCCTTGGGGAAGAAGAGTCATTCACTAAAAAAAGGGAGAGGGAAAAGCCCACACACACTACAACTTGAAACTTGCACCCACACCCCTACTTTCAAAACAAAAGAACAAACCCAAAACCAAGCCGGTTCCCACGGTCACTGAGTCCACTAGCTCAGTTCCTCTTTGGTTGCATGACTTGCCCCAGAAACCCACACCCCAAAGCAGACCCATACACATGCTTACATCCCCAATGGTTGTGAAACAGCCCATGTATAAGAGGGTGTGGGGACTGTTCTGACTTCCGTGTAACAGTGTTTGACACAGACCAAACTCAAGTCTATCTGTGACCCCACTTGGCCTGTTACACATACTCCCCCGTAATAAACTTGCTTCCCCACCTTTTCACTGTTGCACCAAACATGCAGTTCCTGTGTGCGCTCTTTACACTGACCTCTGTGGGTCACTGTGTATATTACATCTCCAGTTTCTTGAAATCAGTTACTATATTCACAGCACTCACCACTGACATTATCTTGTTCATGTATTTGTTTACTTGTTCTCTCTCTACTCAGACTAGAAAAGCTCCACAAGGGTAGACCTTGACCCCCTAATTCACAACTACATCCCTAGGCCTCGGCACAGACCGGCACACAAAGAGTTGTTGATTATATAAATGTGTTCCAGAAATATGTGTTGCTAACCTATTACCTCTTTAAAACTCCTGAACAGGGCAGCAATTTCCCAGTGCAATTCTATAAATGCCACTTTACAGAACTTTTACCCTACAGCAAGAGAGGGTG
The DNA here is from genome assembly GCA_007922815.1 of Macrotus californicus. NCBI lineage: Eukaryota > Metazoa > Chordata > Mammalia > Chiroptera > Phyllostomidae > Macrotus > Macrotus californicus. Next base: position 165,340 of record VMDR010000797.1, on the reverse strand, counting down.
TGACTTCTTCTGAGTTCTTACACCATGCTTGTTCTGAATGTGATTTCAACACGCCACTTGAGGGATTTTTCTTCATTCATGGTTCAGACTGGTCTGACAGCACAGCCATCAGGCAAGGCTGTGGCATCTCTTTTACCTAACCCTGTTCTAAATAAGGAAGCCCTCATTAAACAAGAAGGATAAGTTATCAGGTGATTAACAGGAGGAGGGAAACTCATTATCAGCCAATAACCTACCCTTGTTTGGAGAAAACCAACACCAAAGAAGTTAAACAAGCATTTTCCTTTGTTACAGTCAAATGTCACTTCCTTTTTTGTGTCTTCCATTGCATTCATTCCCAGGATAAAATTACCAGCTAAGGAAGCAATATACAGGAAGACCTAAAAAATCACTCTGGATTAAATGACTTCAATTTGCCTGGGCTGGTGTGGCTCAGTGGATTGAGTGCCAGCCTGCAAACCATAAAGGTCTCCAGTTCGATTCCCAGACAAGGCAGATGCCCATGTTGTGGGCCAGGCGCCCAGGAGGGGGTGTGCAAGGGGTAAGCACACATTGATGTTTCTCTCCCTCTTTCTCCTTCCCTTCCCCTCTCTAAACATAAATAAAATCTTTTAAAAAAATAAATGACTTCAATTTTTACAAGCAGAATGTGAGCTGAGCTTCTGGAAGAAAGGCCATTCCTTCAGAGATCTACTTCCAGGGTTTTGCACAAGGACCCAACAAGTTCTGACCCACTTTCCAGGCACACTGCGCACTTATCCACACATGGGCTTCATCCTAACGAGCTCCATGCTAGTACACCTTCATCCCTAACAGCCTATGTGGACCTGCAGGAGCATGAAAAGGGGAGACAGCCAGGAAGGGGTAGTATAGTGTTTTTTAAAACGTAGTGCAGACCACCGCCATCATAATCACTGGAGAGCTTACTGCGGATTCCTGGGCATCACCTAGCCCTAAGAAATTAGAATCTTTACGACTGGGGCTCAGGAAACCGCATTTTCAACACACCTGTCCTCCTCCCTTGCCTTATGAAATGTGAGAATCAGTGGAGAGGCAGGGAGTTGACAGAAGACAGGAAAAATAGGGAAAGGTCTGGGGATGGAAGATGCGGGTAGGGGGGATGATTAAGGCTCCGGGGTTACCGCAGTCGAGACCCGTGTGCGGCTGGAACAGGTGAGGGTGGAAGTGAGGACGGGGCTCGGGAAAGGATCTGAAATAAGGCTTGGGGCTGGGAGGCTGGTCAGGGGTGAGGTCACATCCACGGACTGGTCAGAATAGTGGGGAGGCGGAGAGAGCAGAGTCTGGACGTGAGGGAGGAGCGAGGGCGGGAATAATAGGGGCCTCCTCGAAGGGGTAGGGTAGGGAAGTGAAAATTGTTAAATAGGGGTTACAGAAAGCGGAGACCAAAGCAGGAATGGGAACCGGAGGAGGCAGTAACCGAGACCTTTCCTCAGACCCAGTGCCTCCCTCTAAACCTCCAGGCCTTGACAAGCCTGAGTACGGGGCCAAGCCCAGAGAGAGGAATTTTGGGAGAAACAAGCCCAGTCAGGGACGTCCCTCAGCCCTCATCTAGGGGTTCCAGCGGTGGCTCGGGGCAGGCCTGCGGTGCCGGAAGGTCCTGAGATTCCCCCGGAGAACTCCGCTCCAGCTACGGATCCCGGAGTCTCCTTCACTCACCATCGCAGCCGCCATCTTGGATCCACGTGTCGCCGTGATGACGTCAGCGGAAGTGGTGTTTCCCTAGTTACGGACTTAAACACCGCGAGGTGCCGCCGGACTGCCGTAGCTCCTGTAGTTGCGATCAGGAGGGGCAAAATAGACCTAGCTCCTCATCCGTATCCTGGTCTGGGCAGTCAAATCGCTGATAAGGAGAAGAGAGGAGGGTGTAACTATGGGAGCCATATTAGCTCCTGGCAGACACTGCTCCTCCCCCTTCCCCCACTGCATTGTGGGTAATGAAGGTTGTCCGTAAATGCGCTTGTTCTTTGGGCGCCATCTTTATTATTGGCCGGAAAACCCGTTGCCAGGGTTACCTGAGGCCTTGATTTAGGTGAGTGGGGTGGGTACCAGAGCTCCAGAAGCAGCCCGACTCTGAGAATAATTTGTAACTACATATTTAATTACTTGCTTGACTACTCTACATCCTCTCCAATAGAATGCAATACCTATTAAGATAGGATTCTGTTTTTTATTATATTTCGTTCTGATTCATTTTCATCCGTAAAATGGGGAGGGGATTATTATAGTATCTCGATCGTAGTTTTGTGATGAGGATCCAATGACATAATGTAACCCAGTTGTCACTATACTCTTATGTATACTCCTTCGGGCATATGGTAGTTGCCCAGTACAATACACTATTTGTTCAATGAATTAACGAAAAGCAGCATAGTTAGTGGAGAAAAACATCTTTGAATGTGGACTTAGGTAAGTGTGTGACTTGAGCCAAGTCATTCAACATTCCCAAGCCTCAGTTTCCACCGTCTGCTATGAACATGGGTATACAAATATCTGTTTCAGTCTCAGCTTTCAGTTCTTTGGGGCATATACCCAGAAATGGAATTGCTGAATAATATGGTAATTTTATGTTTAACCTTTGAGGAACTGCCATACTATATTCCACAGGGGCTGCACCATTTTACATTCCCACCAGCAATATACAAGGGTTCCAATTTCTCCACCAGAAGTTATTTTCTGTTGTTTTTCACAATAACAATCCTAATAGGTGTGAAGTTTTTAAAACTCTCTAGACCTTGATCAAGTTCCTCATCTGTAGAGTAGGTATCATAAAAGATCCAGTAGGGGTTATGTGGACTGAATAAGTTAATGTACATCAAAAGTTCAGAATAGTTCCTATCACATAATAAGTGCTATGTTGTATACGTGTTTAATATTATTATTATTTTGACGTCAGCAGGACGAGCCTTCTTATCTTTGGAATGATGGAGACATTAAGATAAAGAGATGTTGAGGAAGATGAACAAGGTAACCCAACAAGTCAGAAGGGGGTTAAGGCTTGACTCAAATCCACTGAGTTGTATCCATGCCTCTGCTGTACAAATAAGCAGACAAAACCAAGTCCAAACCAAAAGGTGTTATAGTAACATCGGGCCATGTAGTTCCAGGTACCTGTGAGAATGAGAGAGTGGAGCTGGGCTTAGAGGAAACAAATCTAACCCTTAGGTGTCTCCAAGGAGAAAGGTAGGGTGTACTAATCTGTATCTTTCTCACACTGGTTTCAGTTATCTGTTGCTGCATAACTCACCACCCTAAAACTTAGCCGCTCAAGACAATGATTAATTAGTTCTCTTGCTTGTGTGGGTTGGCAGTCTGGACAATTACAATGGTCTCATTTGGAATCTCTCATGCATTCTCATCTGATGGCTCAACTGGGGCTGGAGGGTACAAGGTAGTCTCGTATGTCGACGTTGGTTGCTGCTGGCTATCAGATAGGCCTCTCTCTACATGGTCTCTAATCCGTAAAAGGGGATAGCCTAGGCTGCTTCTCATTGTGGTCTCGGGTTCTGTGAAGGTAAGGGGGAAAGCTGCAAGTCTCTTCCTAAGGCCTAAGCTTCCAAGTCCCATAGCATCAGTTCTGCCACATTCTATTGGTCCAAAGAAATCACAAGGTCCGTCCAAAGTCAAAGTGGGAGGGGAACCACACAAGGGCCTGAGTTTAAGGAGGCATGATTCATTGGGGGTTATTTTGTAACAATTCACTATGCCATCCTTGCCCAGGCCACCCTCCTCTCTCTCATGTAGGCCTCTGTGGCAACCTTCCACCTGGTTTTCCTACATTACTCTCGTCAGCTCTAATCTCTAGTTTACATTTAATAGCCAAAGCAGTCTTTTCAAAAGCAAGAATTAGATTGTACTTCTCCCCTGTTTAAAACTCTCAAGGGCTTCCCATTGTGATTCACAGAAAATGCTAAGTCCTCACCATGACCTGTAAGGCACTGCATGATCTGGCCTTATCTCCTACCATTGTACCCTCCACTTCCCTGGATGCAGCCACACAGACCTCCTCAGAACTTGACAAGCTCATCTGCTTCAGGGCCTTTGCACTTGCAGTTCCTCCCATCTGGAATCCTCTTTTCTCAAATTGTGTGTGATTAGCTCCTTCTCATGTTTAGCTCTCAGCTCAACTGTCACCTCCTCTGAGAGGTGATCCCTGACCACACATACAGATATAGGTATAATTTGGTTATTTGTTATTGCCCATCTCCCATACAGGCCCAGGCAGGGTCTATATTGTTCCCAACTGTGTCTCTAATAAGTACTTGCTAAAAAAAAATATTTGTTGAATGCTTGCATTACAAATGAATCTCAAGCCTCACTCTATCAGTTGGGAATAGATCTAGCTACAAGGAAGCCCCACCCCACCTCCAATAATAGGGGCTTGACAAGATGAAAGCTTACTTTTCTCTTAGTTTAGTTTCCCCCAGAAACCAACTCTGAGACAAGGATTCAAACAAAAGTAGTTTATTTGAGAAATGAAGGAACTTCAGAGGGCACGGGTGTGTAGGAGCTGGATAATACTTCTTGTAAGAGCTGATAGTGAAAGTTCCAGCGACTTTGTGATTGTTGAACCTAGGCATTATCAAAACTTAGATTATATAAAATTAAAATTAAATCTTAAAAACAAAACATTCTATATTTAAAACTCATCACTTCCTAATCATTTTACACTCTCTTGCTCTCATCCATGTATGCTCTTGAGTTCTTCACATCTATTTTATGTGTAATACTGTTCAATGATGCGCTGCCGCATATCCCTTCCCAGCCCTGTGCTCAGTGGCGCGGGGCTGGTAGCAGAGCCAGCCTATCCATTACTCAGCAGGCACAGTGTGCAAAAGCCCACCATGCTTTTCAGGGCCACAGAAATGTTCAAAAGAGATTAAATTTTTTTGAAATCAGAAGGGAAAAAAAATGAACTGTGGGATTGAAGAAAATGTTTTCATATATAATGTTAATATATTCATCTTGATGTCAATGCAGTTGTCAACTATAATTTATATTTAATCTAATATATTGATAAATAGAGTAAGTATTTTATGGAAGAAGGTTCCAAAAGGCCAAAGTGCCAAAGACCCATGAACATCATAATGCAGTTCTGGTTGGCAGTTTGAAAGTGACCACAGAAGTACTGTCTACAGCACAAAAATCAGCAAATGCTACAAATCAGGACTTGCATTATTGCTTCGCTAGCAACGTTTTTCTGTACAGGGCCACACAGTCAATATTTTAGGCTTTGAAGACCATGTGATTGGGTCACAACTACTCGACTGCCCTGCGGCACCAGAAAAGGGCTGCAGACAATGAATAATGGTGTGGCTGTGTTCCAATAACATGGGGTTTGCCATAGTGTGCCAGACCCAGGTCTGGACTTAAGCTGATGGAACAAATGCTAATGATGCAGGGGAAGCTTTAAGTGTGTTGTGTCTGTAGCTTTGCATTGTGATCAGCACAAAACTGCTGAAAACTCTTCCCTGATCCAGCAAAGAAGTTCCTCATGTCATCTGCTAGTGAGTGAAGACATACGTACTTCATTTTCTTCTTACTCATGACTGTCAGTGAAACCCTCAAACGACATTCATGTTGGAACCATACTTGAGGAGGGTATGTGGTCAAGCAAGTTTCCTCTGTGGGTAACTGAAGCTTAGTCCTGTGGGGAAACTCCGAGGATCAACTCAAAACACACACCTCACAGGTGTCCCAGCGAAAGGCAAGAGAGCTGGGGTATTTATATACCAACTCCCAAAAATCGTTAGTTGAGGGCTAATCCTAGAGGGTGGTAATTCCTTGCCACTTCTGGCCTTCTTGGAACCTGGGTAGCTGAGTTTTTGCAGTTTTAGAAGGAGGGCCCTCCGTCACAGTGATACAGGTCATGTTTAAGCGGTGCTGACGGGACGTGCCACGCCCTCTCATGTAAAAGTCTGGAGGGCTGCCCTAGCTGTACCAGGCTGTGCCTCAGATATCTTCAGAGACCCAGGCTCCACCCAGCCTTGCCATCCCTAGAGTTAACTCGTTTTCTGCAGGGTCCAAGAGGGAGAGATGAAAAGGAAGGGGCCAAGGGACCACACCCCTTGTTTTGTTTTGTTTTGTTTCATTTTGAGAGTGAGAGAAGGGAGAGAGAAACATTGATTTGTTGTTCCACTTGTTGATGCATTCATTGGTTGCTTACTGTATGTGCTCTGACTGGGGATCGAACCCACAACCCTGGTGTATTGGGATGATGTTCTGACCAACTGAGTTGCCCAGCCAGCACTTACATCAGTTGTCTTTTTTTTTTAAGATTTTGTTTATTTATTTTTAGAGAGGGGAAGGTGGGGAAGAAGAAAGGGGGTGAAACATCAATGTGTGGTTGCCTCTTGCACACCCCCCACTAAGGATCCAGTCCAGTCCCACAACTAAGGCATGTGCCTTGACTGGGAATCAAACCAGTGACCCTTTGGTTCGCAGGCTAGCACTCAATCCACTGAGCCACACCAGCCAGGGCCACATCAGTCATCTTTTAAGAAAGGACGCTGGAATGGGCTATACCACACTTGCACTTACAAACCGTTAATCAGAACTTAATCACATGGTCACACTTTGCTGAAAAAGGAAATGGGAAGTGTAGCATTCCTTCTGGGTAGTCACATGCGCCTGATACAAATTCTCTTTCTCTAGAAGAAGGGGGAATGTGGATATGGGGACAACTAGCAGTCACTGCCAACCTCCAAAAGGGAAGGGATGCAAATCGCATGCAAATTGATACAGCCTTATGTCAGATACCTGTGATGAGGGCAGAGACAGGACAAGACTGAGGGCCTAGGCTGGGGAATAAGGAGGCAGTTTTATTCCAAATCACAGGGAAACCAGTGCTTTCCCCGTATTTAAACTGAAAGCCACAGCTAGAAGCTAGATTGAAACAAGCCATTGACATGGGGCATCGTGTCCATGCCTTCCTTCGTCACCTTCTGGGACAGGACTGCATGCAGTTTTCCCATAGAATTGGTGCCACAACCTTTATACCCATGTTTCGGTTTGTTTGTTTATTAGACTTTATATTTTATTTTATTTTTTTAATTGTATTTATTTTTTTTAGAGAAGGGAAAGGAGGGAGAAAGAGGGAGAGAAACATCAATGTGTGGTTACCTCTCACGCGCTCCCCACTGGGGACCTGGCTGGCAACCCAGGCATGTGCCCTGACTGGGAATCGAACCAGTGACCCTTTGGTTCGTAGGCCTGCATTCAATCCACTGAGCCACACTAGTCAGGGCTAGACTTTATATTTTAGAGAAGTTTTGGGTTTACAGAGAAATGAGTGGAAAGTGCAGAGTTCCCATACACCTCTTCATCTGCCCCCAGTTTCCTCTATTATTAACATCTTGCCTTAATATGGTATCGTTACAGCTAATGAGCCAATACTGATACATTATTACTAATCAAAGTCCATAGTTGACATTGTTCACTCCATGCTGTACGCTCTGAGTTTTAACAGATACATAATGATATGTATCTACCATTAAGAGTGTCACGCAGAATAGTTTCACTGCCCTGAACATCCGCTATGCTCTACCTGTTCATCCCTCCCTTTCTCCCCCACACACCCCTGGCAATTGCTAATTTTTAACTGTCTGTATAGTTTTATCTTTTCCAGAATGTCATATAGTGGGAGGACACAGTACACAGCCTTTTCAGGTTGGCTTCTTTCACCCAGCAATATGCATTTAAGTTTCTTCCATGTCTTGGTAGCTCATTTCCTTTTATCGCTGAACAAGATTGCATTGTATGAACATACCACCGTTTGTTTATCCAGTCACTTGTTGAAGGACATCTTAGTTGCTTCCAAGTTTTGACAATTATAAATAAAGCTGCCACAAACATTAGTGTGTAGTTATTTGTGTGGATATAAATTTTCAACTCATTTGGGTAAATACCAAGAAGCGCATTGCTGAATTATATGGTAAGAGTATTTTTAGTTTTATAAGAAACTGTCAAATGTCTTCCCAAGTGGCTACACCATTTTGCATTACCACCAGCAATGAATGAATGAGAGTTCCTGTGTCTTCACATTTTACCATATTTGGTGTTGCCAGTGCTCTAGGTTTTGGCCATTCCAGTAGGTGGGTAGAGGCATCTCATTGTTGTTTTAATTTGCATTTCGCTAATGATGTGATATTGAGCACCTTTTAATATGCTTATTTGCCACCTGCATATTTTCTTTTGTGAGGCGTCTGTTCAGGTCTTTTGCCCATTTTTCATTTGGGTTGTTTTCTTATTGTTGAGTTTTAGGAGGTTTTTGTATATTGTGGGCATCACGTCTTTTAACAGATATGTGTTTTGCAAATGTTCTCCCATATCAGAGTTTGCCTTTTCCTGCATTTTCATTCCCCTGTCTTTCTCAGGGCAGAGTTTTGTTTTAAAGGAGTCCAGTGTGTCAGCTGTTTCTTTCATGGGTCATGCTTTTGGTGTGGTGTCTATCCCCACGTTTCACCTGTCTTTTCTGTGACCAGGGGGGTAAGTCAGAGTGTAGAGCAGTGTGAACTGGCAGAGCAGGGGGGCATGGGTGGACTTCTTGATCTTGTCTACCCAGCAATAGGCTCCAACTCTCGAGACCGTGTCTCAGTCGTCTGTTTCTGTAGCCATGCCTTCGCGACAGAACAGCCCTAAAACGCAAAGGCGTGTAAGATTAAGCGTGTGTTCCTCTCTCACGTGTCCACAGGTCAGCTGGGGTTCAGTTGGCCGAGGCTGGGATCAGTGGGGTTTAACTCCAAGCTGCAGGTTGGGTCCAGATCTGTACCACATGTCATTCATCTTTCTTGGGCTGTGTTCTTTTCAGGGCAAAAGGCTGGAGGGCAGGCCAACCCCACAAGCACGTTTGAAGCTTCTGCTTACATCACATTCTCTAATATCCCATTGGCTAAAGCAAGTCTCATGGGCAAGCTCAACATCAGTGGAGCAGGGAAGTATATTCCTCCTGTGGATTACTGAACAGAAATTCAATGTATTGATACTACAGTTGTGAGTGCAAATTCCTACCACAGAGCCCTGTGCTCAGATACCCAAAGACACATCTCAAACCAGAAAGCAAGAGAGAAATTCAGTTACCAACTAGGTAAGTTGAAACACCGATAGCTTTATGTCCCACTGTTCTTATACCTAGTTTCTAAAGTTAAGACTGTGCTACTCAGGGGTACAGAATCAGTTCATATAGGGTTCCATGGGACCCCAGTGGGTACTGTGATATAGATCCTTCAAGGAGTGCAATAATATAGGAAGGTGTCACTTGCCCCCCACCCCGCTGTCCCCTCTTCTCCTTGCTCTCCTTACAACAAAAGCTAACTGCCAGCGACTTACAACTGAGACCACGCGCCTCCTTGGCTTCTCTGTTTCCTTCCTAGTCTCCCTCCCGTCCACTGAGAGCTTCCCACACAGGGAACCAGATACCTCTCAGCAGCCACATCTCCAGACCCTAGGATCCCCGCAACCGTGAGTACCATCTTACAACCACAGTGGCTCCTTGGCCACGAAAAATGCCCCCGGTGCCGCCATCCCCTGCAGCAGCATGGCTTGGCAGGAGAGTCAGGGTCCCAGAGTATGAAAAATCATTCCCGTTTTCTTGACAGAGCCAGCTCCTTGGAGACAGAAACCCATCCAGAGTCCCAGCGCCAGCGTGAGAACCACCGCCGCCAAAAGTCCCTATCCTAATCCCCAGAACGCATGAAGGTGTTACCTTACATGGCAAAGGGGACTTTATGTGGTAAGGACCTGGAGATGGGAGATTTGTCTGGATTATCCAGGTGGGTCCTGGGTAACCACAGTGTTCTCGACAAGGGAAAGAGGGAGGCAGGAGACTCAGAGAAAGAGATGTGATGATGGAAGCAGAGCTGGGAGTGATGAGTGGGGAGCAACCACGCAGCCAACCTCCAGAAGCTGGAAAAGGGGTGGAAACGGATCCTCCCCCAGAGGCACAGAGGCGCAGAGCCCTGCCATCCCATTTCAGACTTCCGATCTCTGGCACTGTAAGATAATAACTTCATGTTGGTTTAGGCCACCAGGTTGTGACAGCAGCAATAGGAAACTAACCCAGCAGCTGCTTTGAAGCTGTTTGAGTATGTTCTCTTTGCACTGCTGGTCTCGGGAAGGGGCTTTCCCCATTTTTGACATGTCCAGCGAAAAGTCAAATAGATATTAAGGAACTGGAAGAACAAGCTGACCTGTCAGTAAAGCCTCTAGCATATGTATCTTTTATTTAAATATTTTTAAAAGATTTTCTTTATTTATTCTTAGAGAAAGTGGAAGGAACATCGATGTGTAAGATACATCAATTGGTTGCCTCTCACGTGCCCCCAACCAGGGACCTGGCCCACACAACCCAGGCATGTGCCCTGACTGGGAATTGAACCTGCAACCCTTTGGTTCACAGGTCGGCACCCAATCCACTGAGCCACACCAGCCAGGGCACTTTTATTTAACTATTTACTTCATTATTTCAAAAGTTTCCCATTTAAACCAAAGCTGTAACTGGAATACAGATATCTCAGGCAATAGAAATAGGAACTTGGGGCCTCCTGAGAATGGCAGATTGTGGATTGCTAGAGTCAAAAAGAGATTGTCCAGTCCAACCCACTCACTTGACAGATGAGGAAACATGGCTGGAGCAAGCATGGGTGCCTGGGAGTGGGAAGGGTGAGCAGGTATCTGGCTGATGGCGCTGGAGACACCTCCGAGGCACTGCCTTGGTCCCACCCATCATGGCTGCTGTTGGTACTGGCTCTCGGTGGCCGTGAAGAAGTCCTCCAGCACACTCTGGATATATTCAAAGGTGGGCCGCTCCTCAGGTCGGTTCTGCCAGCAGTGGGTCATGATGTTGTAGAGCTCCTTGGGGCAGTGTTCTGGCCGGGGCATCCGATATCCTCGCTCCAGTGACCGGATCACCTCAGGGTTTGACATCCCTGAGGAGGAACCATGGGATTAAAAAGGGAGGGATTGGGGATAGGTGTCCAGGGATGGCAGACATACTTGCTTCCCAGGCAGGCATCACTCTCCACCTCCTGTGGGAGCTGAGCTCTTCCCGCTGTGAAGTCCAGAGACTCCTCTGAGCTGGGCAGGGGCATGACCTCCAGTTTTAGCCAATGGGAAACAGGGGGAGTCTACAGGGAGACTTCCAGGAAAGGTTTTCCCCCCTGACAAAAAGAGACTTGAGAGGATGCACACTTCCTCTTTTCTTCAGACCCTGTGAGACAATGTGATCCTTGCAGCTGCAGCAGCTATCTGATCATGTGAGGAAGACAGTCACAAAGCAACACAGAGTCCTGAAAGCTGCTGAGTGGCTGCACTAACCAGTCACAAATGCCAGACCCAATATGGGGAATAACAACTTACTCTTTAGTCTGTTATTTTGTTACTTGCAGCCTAATGCATCCTAATGGATACAGGGTTTCATAACCCATTGCCTGTTTTTTTCCTGGCATACCCTCAAGACTAAACAGTTAAGTGGCCAGACTCGATGTCACCCTATGTAGGAATGGGACGATTTCCTTATTTAGTTATTCTTAAGAACAACCAATGATCCCCAATTTTATATTACCAGTATTGAACTCCAAACTCATATATCCAAGGGCTTCCTTGAACATCTTTACTTTGATATCTATGAGTCACCTCAAATTTAACAGAACTAAAACAGAATTCTTGAATTTCTACCCACAGAGCATCACACACCCAGTTTCTCAGTTAAAGCCAGGAGAATCATCCTTGATTCTTCGCTCTCCCTCACCTTCCACCTCAGCAAGTCATGTCCTTTCTTCTTTTGAAATGTAGCATCAACTCATCAACTCATCTCTGTTGCCATCACCACCTGTGCCTGTGCCACTGCTGAGGCTGCCACTGTGTCCCCAGCCCCCAATCCCCTCTCCAACGCTGAGCCAAAGCATCACTTACACATGGAGATTAGATGATGCCACTTTCCAACCAAAAATCCTTCACTGGCTTCCACGTACTTATACTCACATCTACTCACTCTCCTCCATGACCATGGGCCCTGCTGGATCTGGCCCCTGCCAACCTCATCACCTACCATCTGCTCTCATTCCTGGTCTCCAGCTGCCTGGCTTCCTTGCTGTCTTCAGGAATACCTCAGGCCCTAGAGACTAGCAGTGCCTTCTACCTGAAATCTTTTCCCTAGGTCATCACTCAACTGTTTTTCAGTTCAAATATGACCTGCTCTGACAGGTGCCCCCTGTCCATAGGAGCCTTGCATCACCCACTCTCAAACGCCTCTGCTTCACTTTCTTCTCAGCAGTGACCTCCAGCTGGGAGTGTGTCTGTTTAGTGTGTCCCTCCAGGCCAGAACGTGAGCTCCTTACCAGCAGGGACCTTGGCTCTTACTGTATCCTTAGTGCATAACACACAGTAGGAATCTGATAAACACTGTTGAAGGAACATAGTCTGTATCTTTTGTTCTTAATCTTCACATCCACGTTTGTAAGCTAGATACCATCACCTACATTTTTTACAGGTGAAGACCCTGGGGTAGAAGTGAAGTAAATTTCTCAAAGTGTAATAGTTGATGGGGACAGGACTCAAATTCAGGACAGCTTATTAAAAAATCAGGGCCCCTTTATATCTGCCTTGCCCCTTTTTCCAGTGTTCTGGCTAGAGATACCCCAGGTGACATCCCAACTGAAAAGGAACAGAAAACAACATTAGTTACTGAGTCCTAGGCCATCTATCTGTCGGGTATATGTCTGTGCACTCCCGTGTCCTACTCAGTGTAGGGTGCTGCCCACAGGCATGTGGATAAACTCATCCATGCCACAGATAGTTACTGAGCACCTACTATGTGGTGAGCATGGAGACAGGCAGTGCAGGTACAGCAGTGAGGAATACAGATGTGATTTCTGGCCTCAGAGCTGAGAGTCTGATGGGGAAAATATTAAACTGAATATCGTTATCAATTGTGATGAACGCTGGGAAAGAAGCAGTGTAGGGTGTTACAAACGAGAAGCACAGGGGACGTGTATGGGACTCTGGATGACCAGATGGTGGATGTCGCAGAAAGTGGAGCTGGAGAGGTAGGCGGGGGCTGGGTCAGGTCAGACCTGCGGGCATACTTAGAAGTTTGGGATTTTGTCCTAATATGATGGGAGACCATAAAAGAGTTAGAGGTAGAGAAGCAACAAGATCTGAGTCACAATTTTAGAAAAACTGTTCTGGCTGCAAGCAGAGGATGGCCTGTGGGAGAGAGCAGAGCAGGGTGACGGTGAGGCGGCCACCGCACCATCGCGGTGACAGGTGGTGTTGGCCTGGGGGTGGGCGGAGGCTGTGGAGTTAGAGGCGGAAGGCTTGGACTGTGTTTTGGAGTCGAATAGCCAGAACCTGTGGCTTGGCTGTGGTAAGGAGTGAGAGGAAAGGAAGGGCAGAAAACCCCCCAGGTTTCAGGCTTAAGAAACTGGGTAGATGCTGGAGGCTTTAACTGGGATGGGACAGGTGTTACAGGTGAGGATCAAGAACTCAGTCTGAATGGACACAGTGACAAGCGAAGAGAGCCAGGCTGGGCCCTGGAAGCAGCGCCCAGCTGATGCCGCCTTTGCTACCTGGGTATGGGATCCGGCCGTAGGTGACAATCTCCATCAGCAGGATACCAAAGGACCAGACATCTGACTTGATGGTGAAAGAGCCAAAGTTGATGGCTTCAGGAGCTGTCCACTTGATGGGGAACTTGGCCCCTGTGGGGTTGGAAAGAACACAGTCAGTGAGAGTCTGAGGAGCAGTGAGGGCCGGGTCTCGGCTAGGGTGAGGGAACAGGACGGCACAGCTGCCCACATCTGCGCCCTGCAGAACTACGATTTCCCTAAATCTGGCCTCTGTGGGAGCAAGGAACATCTGTGCTGAGGACAGATGGCTAAAGCCGGAGGATTGGGCAGAGGGGTCTGGGGTGTGGTGGGGGCCCTCACTCCCCAGGACCACTTTGTTGATTCAGCTATTACCCCAGTGACCAACGACTCCTTAAGAGTGGAGCTCTAGAGGTCACAGAATCTTCAGGGACAGCAGGACTTCAGGGGGCCTTGAGTCCAGGTGGTAGCTAATGCCTCAGCACCCTCACACCAGGCAATGGGGAAAGGGAAAAGTTTGTCCTTGGCCTCTAAGTTTTCCACCAGTCTCTGGTGTCTCCCCCTATATTCCTCCCCTCCTTCCCCCTGGTCTGGGATGGGCTCAGTTAACCTCTGGTTGCTGATCGCCATCTTAGTCCATGGCGGTTGGTGAATGTGATCTATAGGGATACACGTCCTCTTGGTAGCATCCCCTACCTTCCCGGGCCGTGTACTCGTTGTCCTCGATGACCCTCGCTAGACCAAAGTCGGCAATCTTACACACCAGGGATGCAGAGACCAGGATGTTGGCAGCTCGCAGGTCTCGGTGAATGTAGTTCCTCCGCTCGATGAAGGCCATGCCTTCCGCAATCTCCACCCAGAACAGAGAGACCTTCAACCTCAGATCTGGCCCAGCCCCAGACAGGTCCCACCCAAAGGCAGAAGAGGAGTGTCCAAGTGTGAGGGAACGGGAAAACGTGTGCGCCAGCTCCCCCTTTTCTGGGGGAGGGTCCTGAGCTCAGGCTAGCATTTCTCCGTCTTCCCGTCCAGGTTGGGAGGGTCCTGGGTCAGTGTGGGGGCTTCTCTAGGGTTCTGAGACTTCCAGAGAACACTTTGAGGAAGAGGCAATGAATGGTATTATTCTCCAGGATATATATGCCCACACCAGGACACTAGGAAGACACTATGAGCTCATCCCCCCGCCCCTTTCTGGGGACAACCTGGGCTGAGATCATATTCTGATGTATCTCTTATATCTTCTTTATTCCCACACCTGGGCGGGGGTGGGGAGAATTCATTTATTCATGAATATCCACCGAGTGTCCTGTGGGTGCCAGGCATGTTACTTGAACAGATGCTGAGCCAGGCAAAGCCCCTGCAGGTGATCATGAGTACCATAAAGAAAGGATAAAGAGGGGTAACAGGAAATAAAGACTAGAAGCCTTTTTGGGTTGAGTGAGTGGTCAGGGAAGGCTGCTCCGAGGAGGTGAACTTTAAGCAAAGATCTCAGTGATGATAATAAGTGCATCAAATGAGAATGATCCTGGCAGAGACAACATTAGGTGGAAAGGCCCGGAGGCAGGAATGAGCCTGGGTGTTTGTGGAATGGGTGGCTGAGCAGAAGTTGCCCCAGGGACAGTGCGGGGAGTTGAGAGGGAGGTGGCAGATCGTGAAGGACCTTGTAGACTAGGAGAGGAGGTTGGACGGCATTCTGAGTGTGATGGGAAGATAGCAGAAGGCTTCGAGTAGGACTGTGACATTGTCTTCTGTGTATTTTAATGTCACCATGGCTGCCGAGTGAATAATAGGCTGTGTTGAGGATTCTTGTTCACAATGGGGCCCTAGACACCTCCGATGGAAATGGAAAGATGTGGGATTTTCCCTTAGGGACATTTTTTACTGAGAAGGGCTTGTGCATTAACTTTGATGAGGAAGTGCATCATTAACTCTCCAGCACCCGGCAAACAACACTGACAACTTACAAACTGGCCTTCCAGCACCTTGAGTTTGGTGCTCTCACAATCTCTGTTTTTCGGAGGGACACTTCTCCCAGATCATACCACCAAGAAAATTCTGAATGCCAGGCTCAAACCAGTCTGTGGGTGTTCAGTCCCAGCGCACCACGCTGCCTCTGATTACTGCAGAATGCCGGTGCTCTGGAGGGCAGTGGGTGGGCGCGACCTGGTGAGACTGTTTGGAGGAGCAGCAAGCACCTCTGCCCAGACAGACCAAACCCAGGCTCAAGCCGGCTTGAGGAGTGGGTGGTGCACTTACAGAAAGTGGCCAGCAGGGGCCACCTATGACCATCGAAACTGAGTTATGAGGGGGCAGACTTCCCAACAAAATTTGAGACTTTTTAATTTTGTTTGGGGAAGCTGACCAGGGGTTAAGGCAGGTCTTGGCCTGAGGTGGGGGGCTGGGAAGGTGGGGATGTATGAGGAGTACTTAGAGGCACAGTCAAGGATTGGTTATTACCTTAATGGCAGACATTGTAGCTTATTCATTCATTATAAGATGGCACTTTTGGGGGAGGTACTATTGCTATCTGTCCTATTTCACAGGTGAGAAAGCTAAAGGCGAGAGAAGTAAGTAGCTGGTCCAGGTAAGGACCGGGATTGAAACTCCGCCAGCCATGCTCAGGTCCATGCACTTACCCGTTACTCTACCTGGATTTTTGGCCACCAATTCGGCACAGAGTAGGCACTAATGCGGGTAGTTACCATTTTTAGCGCCTGTTGGCACTCAGTCACGTTATTGGTTTTCACCGGAGCTCAGTGGGGCAAGTGACACCAGTCCCACATAGAATGGAGGCAATGATGCCTAAGTGACTCCGGGGTTGGACCAGCTCAGCCTGAGCCCCTACGTCAACCTTCTATGCCTCACTTTATTCTCTGTAAAATGGGGACAACCTGCTCTGTAAAATAGAACCTGCTTCGGAGGGTTACGTGAGGTGTAATCCGTAAGCCTTCACCAAGGACCAAGAACAGTGTCTGGCATGCGAGTACCCACTTCAGTGGTAGCTGATAGGGCTCCTTATTGAGGGGAGTGGCACTCAGAAGGGTTAACCAACTCGCTCAGCGCTTCACAGGCAGAGCTGGGATCGAATCCAAAATTCTGTGCAACTCCTGAGCCTGATACACATACAGAGGGTTGCTCCTCAAGGTTTTGTCAACTGAATGAATGAATGGATAGGTTGATCGGGCTGAGGGTTGGTCTAAGAACTGGGGGTTGAGCAGGTGCTGAGATCTCATGACCACCGAATGGGCTGCCATGACATCAGGCACTAGAATTTAGGTTTCTTCCAAGAGTATCCGGGAATCACAGAATCAGAGCTGGAAGGGCCTGTAGGAATATTCGGGCTCTTCGAACAGAATCCTCCTGATACCTTAAGGTTGCCTGGGGGGTGAGGGCAGGGGGGCAAAAGAAGCGCCACATGTGGGGCCCTGCCTTTCCATCAGAGCAGCTCTATTTTGACCAATTTTAAAACATTCAGTTGCCGTATAAGATTTCATTGACCACCAGAGTTGTGCCAAAAAAAAAAGCTTCCGAACTTGAAAACCATGGATATGGTCCATTTCCCTCATTTGACAAATGGAGAGACTGAGATCTAAACAGGTCTGGGGTACCTAGCGCTGTGCCAATCTGCCTCTAGGACTGGAGGCAAAGACCGGGTCCCCAGGCTGGCTCCTTCTTGCCCCTGGGCCCCGAGAGTTCACCTCTGTTCCTGGATGCCCAAGGGCCTGGCACCCCTTTTCCTCCCTTGGTTTGTTTTCTGATCTGTGCAATGGGGAGAGTGGCCCTTGCCCCAGCCGATGACTGCTCAGCAAGGCTTCTGCCAGTCTGACGGTTATACTTGAGCACAGACTAGACTATTGTTTCTCGGGGCAGGGCCCACTAAAGTCAAAGTACCAGGCCTTGATTTCCATAGGTCTCTGGCATGCCAGGCTCTGAAAGGTTAGACTCTTTTTTTTAAACCTCTCTGTTTGAACCCCCTCCACCCCCCAGGATTTGCATACTCAAATGGGCTCTGCCCTAAGCCCTCGCCCTTAACACCCTCCAGGCTGCATACCACACTCCATCTTCACCAGCCCCAGGCACTGGCTGGCCAGACCCGGCTCTTGCTTTTTCCCTTTGGGCTCTGGCACAGGCCATTTCTTTTGTCTAGAACACCCTTTCCTCGCCTCTTCATCAGACTAACTTCTACTCAGTCTGCAGGGCTCAGCCTAGAGACCACTTCCTCTGGGAAGTCTCCTTGGATTGCTCCTAGGCCAGGCTAAATGCTCTAGCCGTGTACTCCTAGGGCACCCCTTTTCTGCTTGTTTTCCCACAAATAGCAGAGAATGAGAGGGGAGGAAAATAAAAAACCACTCAGACTGAAGGAGAGAGGATCTGCGGAGAGTAAAAGGAAGCTGAGAAAGAAAGTGGGGCCTTATAAAGTGTTTCTGTGACTTGTGCACATTATTGTTTTGCTGGATACTGCACTCCTTTGACACCGAGCCAGGCCTCTTGGGTCAGAGTTCCTGAAGAGGCTCAGTGATTTAATATCTGTCTTCCCATCTGCACTTTGTGAGGACAGCAGTACTTTCCAACTTATTCCCTGCTATATCCCCCAAAATAAGCACGGGAACTTAGGCAAGCCACTTAACCTCGCTGCGCCTCAGTTTCCTCCTCTGTACTTATCTTCTTGTCTATGCCTCGAGTTCCTATTATGTAAACGGGGATGGCACTTTCCTTCCTGTGGTCAGACTGTTACCTTGGAGGCTCCCAATGGACCATGCCTCCTGCGCTCAGGCCCTTGGCCAAGCCCCTCCCACAAGGCCTCTGGGCTGGGCCCTGTGACCGGCTTTAGCCAGTGGGATATCAGCAAGCATGGTGCAAGGAGAGGCTCCATCAGCACTTGCACATTAGGGCTTGACTATGGAACCTCGCTGCCGTGCCATGGAGACGCTCTGGCTGGACTACTGAGTGATGAGGAGCCGCATGGAGACCCCAGAGGATGAGACACCATCGTGGCCATCCCAGCCCCAGGCCAGCTCCCAGCAGAATGCAGTCCTGTGAGTGACCTCAGCTTCACCACATGGAGCAGAAGAACCACCCAGCCAACTCCAGTCAACCCACAGAATCATGAGAAATAACAAATGGTTGTTTCCAGCTCCTAAGCTCTGGGGGTGGTTTCTTACATGAGAATAGATAACAAAAGCCCCATCATAGAATGTTGATGTGAGGATTAAATGTAAGGCACATTCAAAAATATACTTTCATACGGAGCACTCAAATGTGAACCAGTATAGCTGCTACTATTATAGCATGTGATCAATAAGAATGTGCTGAATAAACCATTGAATTCCCATCTCCCACCACCCCCACCTCCCCATTAGCCCCTCACCTGGGCTGAGAAGTCAATGAGTTTTGGCAATGGCTGCTTGCTGCCTTCGTCACTTTTCAGGAAGTCCAGCAGGCTTCCTGTGGAGGAAGGGGAAGCAACACTGACCACCGGTGCTACTTAGGGTTAAAACTGCCCACAGTGATGGGTTTAAATGACAGTACTCATGTACCAGTCCCAGTGTTTGAGAAAAGCGATCTGCGTGTTGTTAAGTGGCGTGGGGATGCTAGACTGATTCTTGGAGACCGGCTTTCTGAGCCTGGGTGACCAGGGCCACGGTTTTCTAAGGCTGGCGCTAACTGTGTATCTAGAAAATGAAAAAAAAGTGTTGAGATTTTAAATCACACTAAATGAGGTTGGGCGAGATGTTTCTATCCGTCGAAAATGGGCAGAAATTTCCCCTGGCTGGTGTGGCTCAGTGGATTGAATGCCGGCCTGCGAACCAAAGGGTTGCCAGTTCGATTCCCAGTCAGGGCCCATGCCTGGGTTGCGGGCCAGGTTCCCAATAGGGGGCTCACAAGAGGCAACCACACACTGATGTTTCTCTCCCTCTCTTTCTCCCTTCCTTCCCCTCTCTCTAAAGATAAATAAATACAAAGAAAATGGGCAGAAATTAAAAATGGTTGTGAAATGGTGGTCTAAAAAAACATCCCTGAGAAATTCTGGGTCGTGGGTGAGCAGGGTGGGGAAAGCCTGGGCTGGATGCTTGGTCGAAACTCCTTTCCAGAGCACTGGTCCACCCAGGGAACATGGCTGCAGGGGAGAGTTGCCCCTGGCCTTTAAGGCTCACAGTAAATCCACGAGCCTCTTCTTTCATCACCCAACAAGGTCCTGCCTATTCCCTCTCCTGGTAGCCTCATGTGCCCCCTTCCCCTGGCCTCTCAACACGATTTTACCCCGGGAACCAGGAGGGCTGGGCGGTTGCATATTAAGGTGCTCGATGAGAACTTGTGTGAAGGGCTCCCGGCCAGACTGGGGGCAACTCAAGGGCAAGAACCAAGTCAGAGTCACCTCTGAGTCTTCACTTGGCTTGCATGAGCCACAGCCTATATCCCCAACCCCCGAACACAGCACCTTTGGCCATGAACTCCGTGATGATGAAGATGGGCTCCTCCGTGACCACCGCGTGCAGCTTCACCAGCTTGTCGTGCTGCAGGGTTTTCATCAGGTTGGCCTCCGCCAGGAAGGCCTCCACAGACATGCTCCCTGGCTTCATCGTCTTCACGGCCACCTTGGTGTGCTTGTTGTAGGTGGCTGGAGTGGGAGAGAAAGCAGGAGAAGAGGTGATCAGAGCCTCCTGCTCGTTCCCTGCAGCCTGGGAAGGCCCCTCTGCAGACCTGCCTCCTTCAGAAAGCCTTCCGTGCCCACCTCGCCCTTAGAGAGGGCTGAGAGGGGTGGGCACTGGCTCAGGCAGACGTGGTTGGGAAGCTGGTTCCCCGCTTCCTGACTGTGTGCCCTTGGGCAAGTCCCTTAACCTCCCTCAACTGCGGTTTCCCCACCTGCAAAGCAGGCATGATCAGCACTGCCTCTGAGGGGCTGCTGCACAGATTAAAGAATAACCTCAAACCATCACTCGCGCTACGTCACTCAGACGCACAGACCACCTCTGCTTTGCCACTTCTCACACACCATCCTTCCTTAAAATGCATCCATCTTTACACTGCTCTCAAAGTCAATACCAGTCTCACCATAGTTAGCCAGATCCATGACCCACCCTTGCCCACCTTGCCAGTTTCATGATCCACCAAACCCCCTTCCCTTTTGTGCATCAGTCAGCCTGCATGTCCCTCAGCCCCTCAAGCACCCAACCACCCCTCCCACCACAGGAACTTTGCACATGATGTTCCATCACCCCACCCATATTTCATCTTGTCAATGAGCTCATAAATCTCATAATTGCTTATGTTTCCATTTTTGCCTTGGCTCCCAGGTAGCACTAATCCAAATTTGAGGTCTTTTTGAAGAGTTTAAAGCCTTATATACATATATTTTTTCTAACTCATTGCTCAGATCTGTTTTACCTTCTCCATAATTTCTCCACCACATTCTCTTATTCAGTGCCTGGGATATAGCAGACCCTCAATAAATACAGTTGAAATGTGTGGATTTTCAACATTTTTTTTCCTGACTAAATTGTTTGCAACTCTGTAAGCTGTCTTCACGCCCATGTGAAACATGGTGACTGTAAACACCATGGGGTGCACCAGGCGGTGAGCCAAGCACAACGTCTACCCCACAACTCTGCAAAGCAGGCGCTGCTGTTCTCAGGTTATTGGCGGGGAGGCAGCAGGGGTGGGACATGCCTTACTGGGGTCCCATAATGCCTTAGCCTGGCGCTAGGCACACGGCAGGTGCTCAGAGCACCTTGTTCTTCAGTCGCCAACACTGAACTCACTTAGAAACCTCCAAGCTACATTTCCCCATTTTTATCTTCATCATCCTAAGAAGCCTTTGGTAATCTCAACCCCAAACTGGTAGACTGTCCTGGCTCCATGTCAGGGAGCTGATTCCTCATCTGGGACTCCTGCTTCCCAGAAGGAAAGTTTTGACCCCAACTGGTCTTGGCCCTCAAGGTAAATCAGTGTTTGCATGGAAGGCAATTTAGTTTGCTATCAGAGGGATTGCTCCTTTGTGGTTAACATTCAGATCTCCTGCTCTGTCCCAGCTGGCATTCCCACTTTACCTCCGGCAATTCCTGGAAGCAATGGGCTCCCTCCTCTGTCCCTCTTGCCACCCTCTGGCCCTGGGTCCTTACCCATCCAGACTTCCCCAAACTGCCCAGCTCCAAGCTTTTTCTCCAGCTTGAGGGATTCCCGGGGGATCTCCCAGGCATCTTTCTCCCACGGCTTCTGGGGCTTGGAGGACATGCAGGGCACTGTCAGCTTCTGGCAGAGTCCATCACTCCCTTCTGTAACAGAAATGCCAGTCAGTCAAGGGCAACCAGCTGCGAACCAGCCAAAGGGTTCCCCTCCAAGGCTTCCCTGCCTGGTCCACTGCGTCTGGCCAATGTTCCACTGGGTTGCCATGACCAGGGACATTCCCAAGAAAGCAGAGCATGATGAAATGCCACCTCCTCCCCCTTCTCAATAGGACTAAGATTTCAGGAGAATCCAAAGCAACTGTTTGTCTGAGGAGGATCAGAAAGGGTCACAAAGAGCTCAGCAGGCTTCCGAGGGCAGCAGGCACCCTTGACTAGGATTCCCAGGAGACAGGTCCACACTGCGGGGGGATGTGGCCCTGGGCAGGAACTCACTCTTGTAGTGGGCCACCAGCTCCTGCAGGGTGTTGAAGGTGCTCCGTGGGGAGATGTAGTACCCGCCATTGTCCAGGGTCCGGATCTTATAATGTTTCACTGTGTCCCTGTGCTGAGGGTCGTAGTCTCGCACGGACAGAGAGTAGCTTCCTGCATTGGCCAGAGAAACCACTCAGGAGTGGGACCTCAGAGGCCTGCCACTTTGTGTCAGTGCCCTGACACCCCTTCCTAACAGCCCTGTAAGACCACCGCTGGCACCAGGCTGGCGCCTGGGCTGTGGAGGCAGGCTGCCTGGGTGCTTGTCCTGGCTCCTTCATGTCCAGCTGTGAGACTGTGGACAAGCGAGTACATCACTGCTCTGTGCTTCCGTTTCCTCATCTGTGAAACGGGGTTGGTCATGAGACCTCCCTATCTCACCACACTACTTGATAATTAACAGAAGTAATTAATGCTTCCAAAGTAGTCGGGACGTCAACACCCAGTCAATGTGGGCTGTTGTTATCATCATCATTATTGTCTATCTGTCTATCTATCTATTTATCTATCTATCCATCTGTCTATCTGTCTATCTATCTATCTATCTATCTATCTATCTATCTATCTATCCATCCAGTGTGGGGAGGGCTGGGTCACCTTTGGTGGTCTCACTGTCCCGGATCATGAAGGAGCCCAGCACATTGCCAGGGGCCAGGAGTTGGCGCTCCGCATCTTTCCGGCTGATGCCCTTGAAGAACCACCTGGTGGGAAGGGAAGGAGACAGAGGTGAAGCCCTGGTGGGCAGCGCTGTCCCACTGACAAGGGCACTGGGATACCGAGGGCCTGGCTTCCTGCAGCATCGATTTTCCTCAGAGATTCTTTTTGGAAAAACAATGATTCTTTCGATATTAGAACAGACATTTTACCAGGATTGAATCCAGTTTGCTGAGACGGAAACTCATACACAATGGGGAGCTTCCTTTGAGAAAAATAACACAGCATCACAAACACAAAGTGCCGGGGGTCATCCTGACCTGACACCAGCAGACTGAGGGGGGAGGGTGACAGCAACTGGGTGTGAAGTCACAGCAGTCCTAACTGACTGTGGCCAAAGTTCTACTTCAGCAAATTTCACAAGAACATGTGACATTCTTCTCAGGGCCTCGAAGGCCCACGTGAGGGGAGGTCTGAAGTCTGAACTTTGTCAACGTCAC
This sequence comes from Macrotus californicus, assembly GCA_007922815.1. Lineage (NCBI taxonomy): Eukaryota > Metazoa > Chordata > Mammalia > Chiroptera > Phyllostomidae > Macrotus > Macrotus californicus. The sequence goes on along the minus strand of VMDR010000797.1, from coordinate 141,934 downwards.
AGTCCGTCCTTCTCTGTGCATATAAAGTCACAGACAAAATCGGTCTGAATTTCTAAGCAACAATGTGAGATTTTAAATAACTTTACACTTGGGATCATACCCTTGGACCTTTTCTTCATTCTCCCAGAATACGGGGCATATTGGGTGTGGGTATTCTAGCAGCAGCCCCCAAACCTATCCCCACCCTCAGCAGGGTGGGGAGTGGTTCGTGTGCTGTGATAAAAAAAGCCCCAGACCAGAGGCCAGCCGGCTGGCCCCGCCATAAACCTGCTGTGTGACTTTGAGCAGGTTGCTTTTCCTCTCTGGGCCCGTTTCCTTTGTATCAACTGGGGAGAAAGTCCGCTAACATTCATCCACCCGACAACTCTATGGCATTGTTACCCTTATTACCCTCACTGTATAGATGGGGAAACTGAGGAACAGAGAGAGCAAGTAATTTGCCTGGCGTCACACAGCCGAGAAGCAGTGGAGCCAGGCTTCAAACCCACACAGTCCAACTTTGGAGCCCAAGGTCTTGATCGCCATGCTGAGCTGCTCCCTGCCCCTCCCGCCTTCTTTGATTTCATTTTGTAACATGACTCATGCCGTGATAAAATACTTGGGCGACGTTACAGGGTACACACAGCAAGACCTGCCTGCCTGGCAATTCCACCCCTAGGAAGTTATCCCAAGAATCGTGCACAGGGAAGAAATGCTAGTGAGAAGCGTTCAAAAGGGAATGAGAGAGTCACAAAGGGGACACACTTCACATGGGGTGGGCGGGGAAGGCTCCTCTGAGGCCTGAAGGATGAGAAGAAGCCAGCCAGGCAAAGAGCCCCAGGAAGAGTGTGCCAGAAAGGGGTGCTGGGGAGTGCAAAGGCCCTGAGGCTGGCTTTGCTCATGCTTCCATCTGGAGGGCAGGAAAAGGGAATACTTACTCCTCTGTCTCCAGAGAGTTAACGGGGGCGACGTAGTTGCTTGGAATATAGCCCTCTTTCCGGGTGGCCAGGGACCGAGCCCTCCACCACTCCCCAGACCTAAGGGACAGGAGGAAGCAAAGAAGTCAAGGGACAGAAGGACTCCCCCTGGTCCTCTTGGGCCCCTCAGCCTTGGCCTAGAGTACCCCCTGCATGCACCCCACGATCAGGGTAGGGGTCTTCACAACAGTCCCACTGTGCATCCGAGGGCCTGATAGCAAGGCCTGTCCCTGCATCCACAGCCCACAGACCCAGCACTTTGGCTCTACTCTTTTTCCCTGAACTTGCGACCTTGGCCTTCCTGGTCATACCCAAGGTGGGTCCCAGTGCCCATGGCACACTCACCTGGGGCCAAGAGCCAGAGGGAGGGGCCTCGGGAGTCTGACCGAGCATAACCACTGCCATTTTGGGGCCCCCGCACATGCAGGACACTACTCCCACTACTGGTGAAGACTGGGGGAGATCGGAGGCAGCCAGCTCAGAGACCCGAGGACTTGTGAATGCAAAGTCACCTCAGCAGAGTCTGGTCCATGGGTAAGCCTGCAGCTTGATCACAGGTGCCCGAGGACGGCTTCCCTGGGAAAGCACTTTAAGCTGTTCATCCTCGCCTGGATGTGCACCGTTAGGTGAGTACACAAGCCCCTTTACTGCGGCTTTCACCCAGGTTAACAACCCTCCCCCCACTGTTACGATCAGGTTGCCATCAGTCATTTACACCCTAGTATAAAGTCTCCTGCCAGGTTCTTCACTGAAGCACAAGAGTATAGCTGAGCACTGCAGGTAGGTATGCTTTCGGGGAGGGGAATGGGGACTCACTCTTCCAGGATCACCATCTGGTCCCCCTTCTGGAAACTGAGGTCTTCGCGGTGAATGGCCTCGTAATCGTACAGGGCAATCACAATGGTGTCCTCAGAACCTGCCGGGGCAAGAGACGCATGGGATAGCGGGGCTTCCTCCGAGCACGCCCACAGCCCTGGGTGTCCCCACCCCAACACCTGGCACCCGGCCCTGGACCCACAGGCACGTCTGTCTCTCTGCAAGTCAGCATCGTGCCCTGCTGGGTGTGGTTCTGCAGTTTAAAGCTAACATTTTTTTGTTCGTGTTATTAAACGGTGTTATAGAAACAAAATGGCCTGTATGGAGTGCTCTGGGGGTGATTTAGGGGATTTTCAAGGGCGGTTTTGACTGTTTGGGACTTTCGCCTCAAACTCTGTGAAACTAACCTAATTCTTTACATAACACAAGACGCTACTGCACCCGTTTGCCAGACACTCACCATCCGTGGACCCTGGGGGGTTGCCGTTGCTGGTGTCAGGTCGCTGTTGGGGAGAAACATAAGGAGGTGAATTCAATAGTGTGTGGGAGCCGCAGACGTTCCATGTCACAAAGGATGCCCACCGGCCTCTCGGCCCAGCCCTGGGTGTCATGGGAGGTGGCCCAGAGGGGTAGGGGGCATCGCTGAGGGGCACGTTAGGGGCATAACCGCAGCAAGGATCCAGGTCTCTTGGGCTGAGGGCTCTGCACTTGGCCTTGGACATGCTGGGGGACGCTGGCCTGTCTCTCCTCCTTGTGACATACAGTGCAGGGGTCTGTCCGGATCCGTGTTTTCCACGGCATGTTTGAAGAAACCCTGGGCTCCCCAACTTGTCCTGTGACTACAGGCTCCACAATGTACGTGAAAGAGCTCCGTGTCTGCCTCAAGGGGACGCGCCCACCCTGTGGTGCTCTGCGAGCCCTTGCAGAGGGAGGCCGAGCTTTGTTCTCGACACAACTAGACCTCAAAGACATGTTGTGGAGTGCGCAAAGCTAGTTCTCCAGAATGTGATACATTCACATAAAATGCATGCACACAGCCTAAACGCTTTCTGTGGACACACGCTGTACATGTGTGAGTGTGTGTTCATGGCAAAGGTTTGCAAGGGTCCTCCCCAAACCGACAACAATTGATGCCTCTGAGGAGGGGGATGAGAACTCTGGGGAGAGGTCAGTGGTCAGAAGAAACTGTAGCTTTAACTGTAACTTGTGACTTTTCAAGAGAATGTATTTGTGTGTCGTACTCTTAAATCAGCAGCGATTTAAAGAAGCTGGTTTGGGAAACACTGAGAAGCACACCCTTTTCTGGGAGAGCCACGAGTCCATCACAAAGATTCATAAAGGCTCTGGGCGGTTCTGCAGGGAAGGGGCCTGCTTCACCTGGAGTTTCTCAGACTGGTTTGACCTGGGAATCCTTTCTTTGAGGAACGCTTACTACCTTACCACTGAACTAGTGTCCTGTAGGGGAGTTGCTGTGAATGGCTGAATATAGAATCCCTTAACTGATGCTCAGAGAGGACAATCAGAAACTGGTAGAAGAAACCCCACTACCTCTCAAGCTAGAGAGGACAAGCTAGAAGGCCTCAGAGAACCTGGGAACTTGGGTCCTTGGCCTCAGGAAGGGTGCAGGCTCATGCAGGTTAGGAGAAAAGAAGAGCCAGGGGCGACTGAGGCTTTAGGATGTCAGCTCAGGACATCAGCAGTGCGAGAAGCTTATGCAATCTCGGGCCGTATTGAAAGGGGTTAAGTGTCAGAGGAAGGGAGGTGACTATTTTACCATTCTCGCATTTCCAGAATTAGCCCTGTTCTAGACACATCGTGCCTAGAGAAGGGCAAGTGGGATGGAGAGGGCGGGGACCCATGTTATGAGCAAGATGATTTGGAAGAAGTAAGTGGGTTGGGATAAGATCTTTGCCTTCCACCTCCACAGGCTGTCATGGGCAAAGGGCTTGGATGTGTTTGGAGCGGGTTAAGGGGTAGGTTTGGGAATAAGGGTCATGGGGTAATAGGCCATCATTCAATACAAGGAAGACTTTCTAAGGGGTGCCCAGAATATCTGCCTCGGGAGGCAGCAAGCAGAGGCAATGCTTCCTCAGACCCTCTCAGATAAGGTGATGGACCCAAGGACCCCAGAAAGGAGAGAGAACACAGCCTTGGGGGTAGAAAGACCTGGCTCTACCTCTTCCCAGCTGGGTGGCCCCAGGGAGCCAATTAATCGCTTCAAGCCTTAGTCACCCCGGGCTGGAAAGTGGCAGAGCTCCCTCCTCACAGCCTTTGCTGAGGGTTAGTGAGGTAGAAACATCTCACTCCAGGGCCTGGAACACAATAGGTGTCTTAGAAAATGGTATCGATTATCACTCTGTCATTGCTGTTATTAGTGCTGTCACCGCCACCACTAGGACTGTTATCGTTACCACCACGACCACTACAGTGACCACTCTCTGTCACTGTCACAACTACCAGTCCTGGGACTCCTCTTCCACTGTCACCACCACTGTTCCCACCATCATGGCTGCTCCGACCCTTGGCGTTCAGCTTCTGCCTCTGCTGCCCTTGCTCCTACCCCTGGTACTTGGGAACCTGCACTTCTCGAGTTTGAATCCTGGCTCCACCCTTTACTCACCAGGCGGTGTTTGGCAGCTCATTTACTCTGTCTCATCTGTGAAATGGGTGTAGCAGCACTTGTGACTGACAGTGAGGTTACTGTGGGGTTAGTGGCGTCAGTAACCATGAAGCCCTTAGGAGGTGCTTGGTTCATCGTATGCTCTGGATAAACGTCAGTAAGTAAATACCTCTACCAGTGTTTTTTTTTTTAAAAGAAGAGTTTATGTATTTATTTTTAAAGAGAGGAAAGGGAGGGGGAGAGAGAGAAACATCGATATGAGAGAGAAACATCGGTCGGTTGCCTCTCGTAGGAGCTCAGAGGGACCAAACCCAGGCCTGTGCCTGGAAGGGAATCAAACCAGGGACCTTGCGTCGTGCAGGACGACACCCAACCAGTGAGCCACTCCGGTCAGGGTCAGAATGACACTTCCTTACTGCTGCTGCACTCCCACTGGGGTCACTGTCCCTATTAGTGCTACAGGTGTTGTCACCGTTACAGCGATGACCCTGACAGAGTCATCATCACCATCACTCCAGCTGCTGCTATCACTCACGCGGGCACTCCCTGTGCTCAGCACTGCTCCTGCTATTGCCCAGGCTTGAGACCCGCCATGCTCGCTGGGACCTGATCGCTGGACCCCTGGCTGATGGGCCCACGCCTGGGCGGCAGGACAAGAAGTGCCATCCTTGTCCTGGGTGTGCAGTGCAGATGTATGCTGAAGGGTTAGGGTGCTACTGGTGACCAGTCAGCTACAGTTCACCCCAAACATACCTGCTCACCTTTGGGAAAACAGGAGGCTGTTAGGGTAATTGGGGGCAGCAAGGGGCAGCTGTCATTCCTCCCCCACCCTCCCCCTCACTTCCCTCTTTGTTCCCCACTCACCCGCTTGCCTGAGGATGTGGGATCCGGCACATACACAGGGCTGTGTGGGCTAGCACTGGGCTCGGATTTTGAGACCTTGCCTCTGTTCTGGAGGAACTTAGACCTCACGCACCCCATCCTGCAGCAGAGAGAAGGGGGTTGAGCCCTGCTGGCCCCAGCCCCACGCAGGGGACCCTTTGATGCTGTCCTCCAGCCCCTCTGGCCCCGGCGGGATCTTCCTCTCCTTCCCCCTCTCCTTCCCCATCTTACTTCCCCTGTCAGCGCCACTCCCCAACCCTTGCCACTCGGAGCTTACTCTGCCCATGCCTGCTCTGGGCTTCCCCACGTCCACGTGAACCAGCAACAGCACAGAGCTCACTGATGTCATAGTCATGCTACCGACGACCCATGCCATGGGGAATTCATTCAGAGAATCAATCACGAGGATCATCGACTGCCCAGAGCTCCCGGGTGGTGGGCACAGCGGGCCCAGAGATCAGAGAGACTGAGCTGACGCTTGGCCACTCCACCCTTCCCACACCTCACTCATCTCTCCCCTGCTCCCCAGTCTCAGTTCCTCATCAGCAAAAGGGGGACGACAATACGACCAACCCACCAACCGCCACGCAGGGCGTTGGAAAGATGAGGGAAATCATGTGGCTGGGAAGAAACTGAGCACAGTGTCAGGCTCAGAGCAAACAGCAAGTAAAACTATAATATTATTACCTAACACATTACCGTTTTCACAGACAATGACAAAAACAAGGTCACATAGTGTGGCTCAGACAATCTAGCTAAATACTAGTTAAGGCATCATATTCCTCCTATCATTTTATAATCGCTTTATAATAGCTTCCTCTCTCTCTCTCTCACACTCACATTTTCCTTCTTGGTCTCATCGATTTATTTGATCTTTCATTCATTTACTCAGCAAACATTTATTAAGCACTTTTTCCTTTTTAACATCTTCATATGGGACTTTTCAGATGTACACACAAAAGTAGTATTGAGCACTTTTTTACACCACAAATAAGACAATCAAGTTCATGGCCTTATGGAGCTCAAACTGGAGAGGAATGGGAGACCGAGGCAATAAACAGGCAAATCAACAACAAGATAGATTTAGTCACTGAAAAGTGTGAGGACAGTAAAAGAGGCGATGACAGCGAACATCTGCGTGGGGCCCCTTTAGACAGGGTGGTTGAGGATGGCCTCTCTCAGGAGGTGATGCTGGACCTGGGGCTCGAAGGACCCAAAGGAGCCAGGCATGTAACATTCTGAGGAAACAGTGCTCCAGGCAGAGGAAACAGTGGGTGCAAAGGTCCTGAGCTGGGAACGTGCTTCGAGAGCACGAGGCCCAGAAAGGAGGCCAGCGTGGCCGGAGATCACAGGCAGGGGAGACAGACGGTGGTATGCAGTGAGGCTGCCGCATCTCCTACAGCCAGTGAGGGATTTGGATTTGATTCTAAGGGTGATGGGAAACCATGGGAAGTCTTAGGCAGGAGAAGGACAGGATTCAGTTTAACTAATACCAGTGGCTGCTGGGTTGAGGGTGGACTGCAGGGAGCAGGCAGGGAACCTGGTCCGTTGCAGTTGTCCAGGCAAGAGAGCATGGCGGTCTGGCCCGGGGTGGTGGCTGTTGAGGAGATGAGGAGCAGACAGACTCAGGGCCACTTTGGAGGGAGAGCTGACAGACTGCGCTGAGGGACTTACTGATGAATTTAAAGACGCTTCGAGAAGACACATTTACCTGATCGGAGTCTGACTTCACTGTCAAAGTGGCAGAAACATTTCATCCTGTTCTCCAAACGCACACCTGCATTTGCTGAGGAGACAGGCTGGGAGTAGCCACATAAAGCAGTGATTGTTTTTCTCTTCTCTGTACAACTGAAATTTTCTCCTAAAACAGTTAGAACTCATTTATACTTATCTTGTTAAAATAAACATATGGTAGTGGATTAAGAAAAAGAAATCCAAATTCTTAGGCTTAGGGGAATTATTTGAAAAATGATCTTTTTATTTACAAGGATGTTTTTTACCTGCCCTGATGCAAACTGGGAAGAATTTACCACCTCAGGATTTAAGCAGTTTGTGCTTCATTTGCCTTTTTGTTAATAAAGTAAGGAATTCCGACTTTGGCAGTGCTGGACCATGGACTTGGAAAATTATTACCATTAATTACTGCCTCATAATGTACTTGTATGTATTTAAAACAGAAACCCAACAACACCTTTGATTTGTGATAAATATCACATTTCTGGAAAATAAAACAGCATATTGTGTGGTTTGGGGTGGCAATAATATTATATTGCATTCCGTATATTTTGATTAACAAGAGGACATTAGGGGAAGAACAGTGCTATGTGATACCGCAGCTCTGCCCCCTCTCTGAGCACCTCATACAGTATCGGTGACATCACGATTTACATATTCATGATGGCCCCAGGGTCCTAGGCAGGTCCTGTGTTCCTGTGTGATCCAAGGCCACCTCTGAGAAAGGATGGTGGGCTTTTACCTCAGAGGGTGCTGGGGAGCTTGGAGTGAGTTGTAACTGTAAAGGTGTGTGGTATACAGTAGGTGCTCAGAAATGTTAACCACAATCACCTCTGTTTATCAGCATCGTGACCCTGCCCTGGAGCAAAAATAAGCACAGATTGCAATTCCTTTAGCCCATAAGCTTAGAGATGCCTCAACACTCAACTTTCAAAATAAGAATTCCCATTAATTCAGTTGTTGCATCATCGAGTGTGGTGTTTTAGAAGTGATATTCCAGCAAGATGCGCTTGTCCCCCTAACCCAGGAGAGCTCATTCCACTGCCCAGTGTGGGGTGGCCTCAGAAACGCTCATTCTCATGACTGCCAGACCTACAAATGTAATGTGAGCAACATACATAACTTCAAGTCTTCTGCAGCCATATTCTTCAAAGTAAAAAGAAAAAAGTAGATTAATTTTTAGATATGTTTATTTTTCCCAACATGTCAAAATTCTCATTAACAGCTAACTCAATATAAAAAAAATCGGTTGGTTACTTTATACACTTTTTTGCATGTAAGACTCGCATCCCATTGTGTCTTGTACACATACAGCACAACTCAGTGAGACCTTGCTCATTTCAGGGGCTCAGACGCTGTCTGCAGCTAACGCTGCTGTATTCAGCAGCTCTGCAAATACACAGAACGTTTCCATCCTTGCACACCCCCGATGCTGACCTTGCTCATGTCTGTGTTCCTCAGCGCCCTCCCCCGCCCCGGCACACGGCAGGAGCATGCAGTATGGTTAGTGAATAAACGCATGCCCAGAGCCCGTGTTCTGTATAAGTCAGCCCAACGTGAAGATGTCAGTCAGGGCATGGGTCCTGGTCCAGGGACCAAGTTGAGTAGGGAAGGCTGGACAGAGAGCACTACATTCCAAAGCCACGTGCAAAGAAGCTGGTAAGGATTGGCACAGACAGGCAGAGAGCCATACAAAGATTGCTAAGATCCTGAGCCAAAACAAACAAACACACACACCTGGAAAACATACACACTGTCAAAGCATCTTTGTGAAATGTATTTATACCCTGGTTCTGCCACTAACAGATGTATGTTAGTGTACATAGAAAAAGCAACCCGTTTATAATAATCGAGGAGTACGATAATGACGAGCTGGGTTTTGAAGACTGTGGAGGATTTCAATAAGGATTCGGAGAAAGTCAAGAATGTTCCAAAGAAGCACTGACTTCCAAAAAGGATTTGAGAGAACTTACAATATCAAACCATATACAGAGCAGCACTTCAGGGCTCACAAAGGGTGATGCTACACCATTTAGAAAGGAAAGGTTACTGAACCGAAAGCCTAGGGTGTGACCACGACTGCCACGGGGTACTAGATTTACCTCTGAGCTTCCTAGTAGTCAAGGTAAAAATGGCAACTTGTACATTGCCATCATGAAATCCCAGGAAGCGTGGCAATTTGTTGACAGAAATAAGTAGTTTTTGAGCACTAATTCAAAAGTGACTTTGTTATGTGGGTCTTCATATAAAGGTCACTAAAGGAAACAGGAGGCAGTTTCTCCAATTGTGACTTGGCAGCAGAGTCTGCAATATGTTGATGAGTGGCTCCCGAATAGATGGCACTGATGTTTGGAGGCACTGGGAACCATGGGATGGGGTGCGGGCGGAAGGGGAAGAGGAAAGAGGTTAATATAGTCCAGGACCTCTCTGCAAGGTGGAGACCGCAAAAACCCTGTGACAGGGTGGCTTGAAGTGAATTTAGAAGTATGACAGAGTGCCCAGCTACTCCCCAGCATGAGGACCGGCAGCACTATCACTTGGGAGCCGTTAGAAATGCAGAATCGCAGGCCCTGCCTCCGGAAACAGAACGTGCGTTTTAACGAGGCCCAGGTGATTCGTGTGCACATTCTAGCTGGGAGCACTAGCATAGGGAGAGTCTTTTGCACTTGCTTCCTCAATATCCATCCCCCTTCTGATAACCGTATCTGGATTTTCCTTTGAAAACCAGCCCTCTCCCATTCGATGCTTGAGGTGTCAGGGGCTAATTCCACCCTAAAATTCAGGAATTGACAACCTGATACAGGCCTGGCCAATCAGGGAATTCCATGTCTCCCTGGCAACCAACAGTGCTTGGTTTGATTACTAGCCTGTATATGAACCTAGCTGAGGCAATCAGAATCTGCCCTGGGAGTCTGCTGGAAAAATTAGGGAAAAGCCACTCTCTTTCTATAAAGGGTACATGTAGAAACCTGGAGCTCTTGGAACCCATCCTGACATCATGAAGGCAGGGGCTGACTTAGAGTGAAGCCACCACAGAGGACAGAGAACTGAGCAATGGAGATAAACTGATTCCTGATCATGTTTGAACACCTGGATCGAGCTATGCCTGAAGCTTTCCAACCTCAGGACTTTTCCAGTTCATGAGCAAATAAATTTTCAATTTTGCCTAAGCCAGTTTGAGTTGGATTTCTGCCACTTGCACCTAAACAGTCCTCACTGATTCTTGAATATTCCCAGGCCACACTGGATGGGATGAACCAGAGTCTCTGGAAATGAGGGCTTAGAACCTGCATTTCTAGTAATTTTTCAGAAGATTCTTGTGCACTAAAATTTCAGACCCACCACTGTGGTGAAATGAGGACTGAATTTGGGGTCAGACTGAAATTTCGGTCCTGGTTCTGACAGTGGCTGGTTATATGACCTTGGGTACGTCACTTCCCCTCTCTAAGCCTCATTTTCTTTCCTATAAAACAGACTCTCAGGCTTGGCCTGAAGGTCCTGTGTGACGGGGATGTGAAAAGGCTTTTTAAAACCCCTGAGAATACACATGTTCTTCACTAGCGTGTTTCAAAACTAGGCTGTAAGAGCAGAAGTGGCTCCTTTGGCCCCAGTCTGGTTTAGAACCGCTGCTCTTTGGCAAAGACACTTCCTCAAGTCACTGGTGAACTCCTGGAACCTGAAACCCGTTCTTCACCCCCTCAGCCCCTGCTGCTGCTGCTGCTGCGGCATGGGAGGGAAATGAGAGAGGTCAGCTTCATTGCCCCAGCTGCTTCCCACGGCCACCATGCTGGTTGTGTGGGCTCAGAGACTCCTCCTGCACTCTCAGAATCAAGCCCCAGGGACAGACAGCAGAGCCCTGCCTGAGCATCCTGTAGAGTGGGCAGCAGATGGTCTTGTGGGAACTTTTAGTTTCACGCAGAGGCTGAGAGAACTGACGGTGAGGAGCCCTGGATTCTGGTCCCACCTCTGCCACAAGCTTGCTGTGTGACTTCAGGCAAGTCCCAAACTCTCTGGGCCCCAGTTTCTCCAAATATGAAGTGAGATGTTGGATGATAAGTTCTCTGCAGGGGACAGCTGCAGTTTTTTCCTGCACAGCATCTGTTTCCCTTTATTTTGACAATAGCTCCCCAATTTTCCTTTGCGAACCATCTCTCCCTCATTCTCAATTCATGGACTGAGGTAGAACTGACTTCAACCCTTGGCAGTTGGGGGTGGGGGTGGTCTGTGACTGAGTCTGGCCAATCAGAGTTGCAGTTAATAGAAGCAGAGGTGGGCATATGACTCAGCCCGGGGCCAATGAGACCTCTACATTGGCCTTTGCCTGGGAAAGTCTTGCAGTTGCAAAGCAGAACCAAAAAATGAGAAATAGAGATTCCCAAGCCCTTGGATCCAGCCCTGCCTGAAGTTGATGTGCTCACTGACCTTCCAGTAACCTTTTTCCTCTGCTGGAGTCAGTTTGAATTGCCTTTTTGTCCTCTTAAACCTTGAAGAGTCCTGCCTGGTACAGAGGATATTCTTATAAGGGATTGTAATTCATACTCAAAGGTAAATGGCTTATGGCAAAGACTTCCTTTTTAAATATTTTTTTTATTTATTGATTTGAGAGAGAGAGAGAAACATCTCTTTGCTATTCCACTTACGGATGCATTCATTGGTTGATTCTTCTCTGTGCCCTGACCAAGGATCAAGCTCACAACCCTGTCATATCAGGATGACACTCTAACCAACTGAGCTATCTGACCAGGGCGTGGCAAAGGCTTCCCTGATAGCATGTTCTGATAGACGAGCAGTAGAGGGTACAAGAGCCATTGGAGTAGGTGAGGATGTAGGGAATATGAACCCCATAAAGCTGATGGCACTGAAGCCATGCCTAAAAAGTGTCTGGCATGTACTAGGCCCTCCATATACCTTTGTGGAGCGAATGTATTATGTTCAACCCTCTACAAGCCTTACCATACTTGGCTGAAGTCAGGATGACCAGAATTATGAACCCATTTTTCAGATGGGGTCATGGAGGCCCATGCAGAGCGAGTTCCCAGGTGATTAATAGGAGGTAGAGTGAGAACCCAGTTCTCCTGCTTCTCATCTTCCACTGGAGTCAGCCTCAGAGGCTGCAGGGCGGTGGGGTGCAGAGGGGAATGTGGGATGAGGAACCCAAAGAGGAAGCTCAGAAAGGCAGACTGCTAGAGGCCCAGGGCTCGAGACTGTCCAGTTAGAGGAACTTTATCTTCTCGGAACAGCTCAGCTTTGGGGGTGGGGGCGAGTCTTCCCCCACCAAAGGCCAAATTCCCGAGGAGTTTCCAGGGATTTAGAGTCCTACAGCTCTCTTTCTTCTGAATGAACCACCCAAGCCCCCAGGTGACTATTGTGCCTCATGGACATTTGGGGGTCGCCTCTGCCTCCCCACTCTCTCCCTTTTCTGACCCTCAGCTTCTTTCTGATCAAAGAGCTGAAAATTCTGACTCTGTGAACAGGAAGGGACTGGAGAGACCTCCATCAGTCAGGTGGGAGCAGCAGCCCCAGAGAGGGGGAGTGATGTCATATTCTGTGTCACAACAGCAAGTAACAGCAACACCCTGAAGAGGAACTTGGGAACTCTGGTCATTTGCCTGACTCCACCGGAGGGTTAGCTTCGAGATGCCTGTGTCCCAATGACTTGTTTCAAACATGTAGTAAATTCTTAGCGTGTTCAATGTTACCACCGGGTCACCTGGCCAACTCCAGAATTCAAGGGCAGTCATGAACTTCCTGAGAAATCAGCAGGGAAATTTGGGAACAAATGTAGATTGGGGTCTGAAGTCAGAAAGACTTGGGTTTGAATCCTCATTCTGCCTTTTAGAGATAAGCAAGTAAGCCTGTTAAAATCTAAACCAGGTCACATCCCTCCTCCGCTCAAAACCTCCTGGGGCTCCCATCTCACTTGGAATAAAAGCCCAAGTTCCCTCTATGGCTGGCAAGGCTCAACCCCACAGTCCTGTCTCCTCCCGGCCCTCCCTGGAAACTTCCATCCCAGCCACGCTAGCCTCTCATGATCCTCCAACCCCCCAACTATATTTTCCCCTCAGGGCCATTGCCCTTGCTGCTTTCTGTAGTGTTCTTCACCCAGGTCTCTTCACAGACCTCAGTCTCTCAGAGAGGTCTTCCCTCATCACCCTGGCTGAGATAGGAGCACCCGCTCACAACTTCTTTCACTTTCTAGCCTCTCCCTAGCTGTATCCTTCATGGCTTTAACCACCACCTAATGTGGCGACCACCAGGATCCCACCTGCTTCTGCAGAGAGTGGAACTGACCGGTGGCCCCAGCTGCTGTGCTGTGAAGTCCAGCACTGTTGCCATGGACTGCTCCCAGCCAAGGGCTGAATGTCGCAAGGATACGGAGACAGGCCTGTGCCAGGGGGACCTGTGACGGGGGACTTTGGCTAAGGGCTCCTTGGCGGCCTTCTCAGGCTTTCCTTAGACGGCACTGCAGTCTGAGACGCTTCCACCTTCCCCTCTCTCCTTCCCTTTCTTCTTCACGTGGAGTCAGACGGGCCATCTGACAGCCCCCCCAGCCTCTTCTTGTTTCTCCCACAGGCATCTTCTCTAGTAAGTTTCCTGTATATTTAATATCTCTGAGAGTCTTCCTCTCAAAGGACCTGAACTAATGTATCTAATATATTACCTTTATAGGTAATATATTATCATCTCCCCCCCCCACCATAGATTATGAGGTAGATGGGGGTAATGGCTTGTTTTCCACACTACTGTATCCCAGTCTTTCTGAGATACAGTCTTACTAGGGGACAGTAGATGCTCAATGAATTCTTGAATAATTGAATGAAGTCTCCTTCAGCTTCCTGGGGCCCCAGTTTTTCGTTTAAACTGAGAACAGCTGTCTGTGTTTGTTCCTCTGTGCTTGGAGGAGAACAAAGTCTTTCCCCGACTCGATCTGAATGGAGGTTGTCCCCTGCAGACAGGACATGGTGGCCAGCTTGCCGCAGGGGCAACTTTTCTCTCTAACCTCCCTGCATGCTCCAAGGTCAGCTGCACCCCAAATCTATCCCCCGCCAAGGGAAACCTCATAGCCACAATAACACATGCTCTGACCCTTTTTTTAATAGTAGAAAAGTAATAAAGCCTCAGTTTGTTTTATTGTTTGGAGGGTATGCGTCATTTTAAAAATTAGCTTTCATCACCTAGTAGAATGGCACATCATCCTTGTTAAAAATACAAACATTACAGACAAATCTAAGGCACCCTTGGATTCCTCCCTGCACGGGCTTCCATGGCCACGCTCTCGTTCTCCAGGCAGACTCTGTCCCTGCACTTTCATACCTGCTCATTGAAGCAGGTGCTGTCTGTGGCCCTCCCATTACTCTGCCCTTTCTCACTTTGGACCACTCTTACTAGACTCCCAACTGCCAGGACCTGCATCTCTTTGCCCAGGAGGCTTCTCTGTGGCCACTGGTTCCTGCTGTGCCCGTGAGTTTGGCAAGGTGAAGTGCTAGAGAAATATCACTCCCCCCCCCAACCCCGGGAAGAGCACTCAATCAGTGATTGACAGGAGCCATTCCCTCACCTCCTGGGCTTGTACATGGCCTCCCAGAGCTCCAAGCAGAACTGAGCTCCAGGTGCCCACAGGGGTGACGGTCCTGATAATACGCTGCTCTGCAGGCTGCCTTCTCTCTCTGTCTCGCTTCCCCATTCCCCTACCAGGGTTTTCTAGGATCAGTTCCCAAATAAACTGAATAGTAAATGCATTTGAAGTCTTTGCTAGGGTCTGCTTTTGGGGCAATGCAAGCTTAGACATGTATAGCCATGGAAACTATGGAGTACTTTTTGTGTGTATTAACATCAAAGGAATTGTACTGCATGAATTGTGAGGTAGTGCCCTTCTGTTCCCATTTGTCAGGTTAGAAAACTGAGACTCAGAGAGGGAAGGAATTTGCCCAGTGCATCACAACTTGTATGAGGCAACGTGGGAACTCAAACTCAAGTCTTCCGTGCTCTGTCTACTGTTCTCCGTTTTTCTGGTAGTGATGAGGGAGGGCCTCCTATCTCCTTGACTTCACCTACGTCTCCTGGGCCAAAGGGTTTCAGGGAGATGGTGGGAGCATGGGCAGGTGTCTTAGGGCAGAATTAGGATGCAAGTGCCATCCAGAGTGTGCGGTGACATGCAGAGGGTGCAGCATATGTGGCCACAGACACTGGTCAAGAACAAAGAAAGGTACATTTTACATTCAAGCAAGGGTGTCTTCTGCATCATTACTCATGCCTCTGAGAGGCCACTGGACCTTTCAGTCCTAGGGTGGAGAAAACTGGAGAAATAGGGTGAAGATCAAAGTGTTTTGGGGGTTTGTTGAGAGAGATGGAGGCTAAGAGAGATTGTGTCACTAACTACTATGTGGCTTTGGGAAAGTCACTTACCCTGTCTGGGCATGACGTTCCTTTTCTGTAAAAAGGGAAGCCTTGACATGACCACTGTGCCTCAGCTGGTTGGGCACCGGCCTGTGAGGCCAAAGGTTGCTGGTTTGATTCCTGGTCAGGGAGCAGGCCTGGGTTGGTTGTGGGTTCGGTCCCCAGTCAGGGCACATACAAGAGGCAACCAATCGATGTTTCTCTTGCATATTGATGTTTCTCTCCTTCTCTTTCTCTCTCCCTCCCTCTCTCTCTATTAACTAACTAACTAACTAAATACTTTTTTAAAAAGGGGAAGCCTCGTCATGACTGGAGGGTGGAGCTTAAAGGCCCGAATGGCTATGGGAGCCCACAGGGCTGTACCCATGAGGAATGTGGTCCAGGTAAGGGTGGGGCAAACTGGGCAGCGCAGGGGCAGTGCAGGGCAGCCCCACTCAGCTTCCCCAAAGCTACAGTGAGCAAATAACAGAGAAGCATGGAGGGGACAGAGGTCTTTGTCCCAAGACTGCTAACCTTTCCAGATTTCCAAGAGAAGATAGAAAGCCAGGTTTCTGTCTGCTGTCTCCACTTTAATTGTTAGCAACTAATTAAAAAGAATCACTATGTAGGGTCAGATGAAATACACCTCTCAGGCAAGGGAGGGGAGAGGTAGTTTAAAAATTCCTACATTCAATGTTTTTGAGGCCCTACTCGGCCAGGTGCCAGGTGTTAAAGACACAGTAGTTTGGGGGACAGCATATCTGTGCCCAGGTGGGACTTACTTTCTAGAAGAGTTTGAAGTCCAGGCCCGGCCAGTCCCCTGAATGAAAATAACTTTCTCCTCTATCTCTGGGGCAGTGGCTCCAGACAGCAGCCTGCTTGGTTGGGGTCAGATTAAGGTTTATGCTTCCCACACCCACTGGGAGGCCTATAATAATAGCGATGATGATGTTTTTAAAAGGGAAATAGTGAGTGTTGGCGAGGATGTGGAGAACCTGGAACCCTTGTATACTGCTGATGGGACTGTGAAACGGTGGAAAACAATTTGGAGATTCCTCAGAAAGTTAAATGTGCAACTACTGTATGACCCAGCAATTCCAGTGCTAGGTTTCTACCCAAGGGAACTGAAAACAGGACATAACCCAAATACATGCACGTGCATGGTTATGGCGGCACCATTCACACCAGCCAAAAGGTGGGAACGATGCAAATTTCCATCTGCAGATGAACGGATAAGCAAAACGTGTCCTATACAGGCAATGAAATAGTATTCAGCCACAAAATGAAATGAAATATTGATAGATGCCACAGTGTGGCTGAACTCTGCAAATGGTATGTCAAGTGAGAGAGGCCAGACACCAAAGGTCACATTTGTCTAATTCCATCCATATGAAGTGTCCAAAAGAAATTCATCCACAGATACTAAAAGCAGGTTGGTAGGTGCCAAGGGCTGGGAATGGAAGGCAGGGGAGGAACTGCTTAAAGGGTATGATGTTTCCTGTTGGGGGCATGAGAATGTTTTGGAACTATGTGCATGTGGCGGTTGTATAACATTGTGGATGTACTATGTACTAAATGCCACTGACTTGTCCGCTTTAAAACACAGGGGTACCTCGGTACTCATCGTGAATTTGCTCAGGAACTCGTGACAAGTGCTGGAACTGATGAGTCCTGACAATGAAACATTTTTTCTTGAGGGACAGCATTGCAGCTCATACAGGTTCCAGCAAGTGTGATGAGTCCCCAGAAAGTGCCGAGTGCCGAAACACTGTTTTCTCATCAAAATGCGATGAGGGGGACGGGGTTTGACGAGTTCTGAAGCTACGGAGTACTGAGGAATGACTGTAGTTAGTTTTATGTTATGTAAGTTTTCCTTAAAAATACTATTGCATAAAAGTGCTTCACTAGAGTGGTCAAACAAAATATGATACATCCAAACCATGGAATATTATGCAGCCCTAAAAATTCAAAGATGTTTTAATAACACGGAAAAATGCTCACAATGTAATGCTAAGTGAGCAAGTAGGATAAAAATTGTATATGCAGCATTTTGCTCATTATGTTAAATTAAAAGTGCACAGAAAAGGAGACTATATAGAAATAAACTATTATCCAAATAAAAGAAAATGTCATGCTTCCGTGGTTTGAGCATCTCCTAAGTCTCAGGCACAATGGAGGCAGATGAAGATCTGCCCCAGAGAACAGGAGACTCAGTACAGCAGCCCTGGGTCTAGAGAGTGCTGAGAGGTCTCCTCTCTTCTCCGCCCCAGACCCCCTAGGTGACCCTTCCAGGTCTCCGTCCTCCTCTGCCACAAAAGGAGAGGGCCACAGGTGCCCTTTCTGGAGAACCATCCAGCTCTTGGTGTTTTCCCCAAGAAACACCTGACCACCTGCCCAAAGACACACATCCAGGATGGTGCCGGCAAGGATTGTCTGTTGTAGCAAACACTTGGGACAACCTGAACATTTATCAACAGGAGAAGATGCGTAAGTTAGGGTGGTCCCCTGCCGGGACATCCCACTTAGAAGGAACGAACTAGACCTCTCTTTCTCATCCTGGCAACTTAATGATAAGAAGGTGGGCGAAAAAGAAAATTGCAGAAGAATCTCACAGTTAGCATGGATGTAGATCTTTAAACTCCCGAAAGCAATTCTGTGTATCATGTATGCATCCATGTATATGCAATACATTCACAAAGGGAAAGACGGCAAGAACTGTACTTCCTGACAGCGGGTGCCTCGAGGGAGGGGGGAGAGAAACAGAACTGAGAGGCATACAAACAAGATGGGAAGGCTTCAGTTTTATCTTTTACTTCGGTCGTTTTATTTTTTAAAATCTGAAGCAAACATGACAACATGCTACCATTTCTTAATTCTGGGTGGTGGGTCCCTGGGATAGTTAATCTATTATTCTTTTCACTTTTTTGTATTTTAAGCCCCACCCCCGTGCCAAAAGACAGTGAAGAGAAAGCCATGGGATAAGGGAACCGCCCTTTCTTGAGTCCTTTCTCTGTGTGGTCCACAAGTTACACCAGTGGTTCTCAAAGTGTGGTCCCTGGAGCAGCAGCATCAGTGTCCCCAGGGAACGTATTAGAGATGCAAATTCTCGAGGTCCTCCTACTCCAGACCTACTGAATGAGAACCTCTGGGGTCAGGGCCCAGAAATCTGCGCTTTAACAAGCCTTCCAGGTGATTCTGATGTACCGCTACAGTTGAGCACCCCAGGGCCACACCACCATAGCTATGCGGGTGTGGTGTTGAGCGTGCATGAAGCGTGCATGCTTGTCGGGCAGTGCTCTAAGAACTTTCCTTCAGTAACTCATCTAATCTTCAAAACGGCCCCGTGAGGGAGAGCCATCATTATTATCATCCCCATCCCACAGTTCTGGAAATGGAGACACTGAGAAGCCAAACCCCCTGCCCCAAGTCCCACAGGCAGGGCGCTCCCAGAAGCCGCCTCCTTAACCAGGACACGAAACTGTCTCACCTCCAGGACCTCTGACAGACTCCAGCTCACTGCAGCCGTGGAAGAGAGAATCAATAGCCCCATTTGACAGATGAGGAAATTGGAATTCAGAGATGAGAGCACTGCCCACCGTTTCACGCAAAGTGCAGAGGCAGGCAGAGACACCCTGCGGTCGGGTCAGTCCGTGAGGTTTGGGGGTTGGGGCCAGACCTGGGAGGGATGGGGCACCGCGACGGAGGAGAAGGGAGAGCAGCGAGGGTTCTCAGCTGCGGCCCCGCCTGGGTGTGGCTCGCGCTTCACGCCTACGACCAGCTGCCCCTTCCCCACGACGGCTGCCAACCGCCATGACTCGTCCCCAACCCCCACGAGGAACCTGGAAGGGCTTCCCCTCCCGGGCTTCGTGAAGCCTCATCCCTTCCTTCTCGTTTTTCTTTCTTTCTTTTTTTTTGGTCTTCTTTTGCAGAAGGGGAACCTGGACGGCCCAGAGAAGCTGCAGCTCCAGCAGGAAGGCACGCGCGGCCAGCGCTGACCCTGCGCTCCAGCGTTCCCGGGGTGGCAGCCAAGCAACGCCGCCTCCCAGCCGGGTGCCCGCTTCCCGGGTCCGCCCCTCCTCCCGCGGCCCGTCCGCCGCTGCCCCGACGGTCCCTCCCCGCCGCACCGCAGGCTGCCCTGCCACAGCCCGAAGACCCTCAGGCCGACCTTGCGGGCCGGTGTCCCGGGTCTCCCCGTCCGCGACACTCACCTGGGCGCCCGCTCCTCGTCCCGCGGGCTGCCCGGATCCTCGCAGCTCGAGCGGGCCCCCAGCTCAGCAGCCCCCGGAGTCCCGGGACGCCGGTACCCAAAGGAAAAAGGACTGACTTTGAAGAAGAGGCTAGGACTGTCCGAGCCACCCTCCCGCTAGCCTCTGTGCCTGGGCGGTCCTCCGGGGCTGGAACCTGGGACGCGGCGGGGCCCACAGCCCATCTGGGCGCCTCAGCTGCGCCGGGAGCGGTACTAACCCCGCCTCGAATCATCCTGACTCCGCCCCCGAAAGGTTCTAACCCCGCCCCGAGGATCCTAATCTGCGCCCCGCCCCCAGGATCCTAATCCCGCCACCTAAAGATTTAATTCCACCATCCGAGGCTTCTAACCCAGTCCCCAAGGATTCTCCCCTGGTCCTTGATGGCCAACCCCGCTCCCAAGAACTTTAACGTCTCCCCCAAAGATCCTAACACCTCCCCTAATGAATGCTAATTTCTCTAACCTTATTCCCGAAGAGGCTAAACCCCACCCCCGGGATTTTAATCCCTCCCCCGCAAGAAGTCCAACACCCCCTCCTCCTCCCAAGATCCTAACTCTGCCCCAAATGATTTTAAGGGTCTTTAACCTCGCCCCCCGGAGGTGTCCAGTCCTGCCACGGGGATTCTAATCCGGCCAACGGAAGGATCCTAGCCCTCTCTTCCGAGGATTTTAACCAGCCCTCAGGATCTGTAACCCTGACACGGGAATTGCCGACGCGCCCCTAAGGCTCCCCAGCCTTGCTCCCAGAGCATCTGAGCCCGCCCTCACGGTTCTAATGCGGTCGGTCCACTGATTCCAGCCCAGCCCTCCAGGGACCCTACCCGCCCCGCTCCCGGCCATCCCAGGATTCCAACCCCGCTCTGCGGGGCTCGAATCCCAGGATTCCAACCCCGCTCTGCGGGGCTCCAGCGCCCCTCCCCCCAGCGTTCTGATCCGCCCCCGCCCCCCCAGCCCAGGCCTTCTGGCCCGGCCGCTCCCCGGGGCCGCGTCCCAAGCCCTCCGCGTCCTTCGGTTTCCGCCGCAGAGGCGCCGCGCTATTCAAACGCCATGCAAAGTTCCTCGCCCGCAGGAACCGCTCTGGCTCATTCCTGGCAGGTTTCCAGGCAGTTCAGAGGGCTTCGAAAATTCGAGAAGTCCGGCCTCCAAAAAAGAGATGCTGGTTCTGGGGACATGAGAGGGCCATCGTCAGCGTCAGCTATATTTTTTCCCACAAGTTTGCCATTGTGGTGGCGAAGGACCATGGGTGGCGAAACATTATCCAGTTAACAGCCATCCCCTCTTCCCGCCTTTTTTTGTTTGTTTGCTATTACAGTAATGCCGCAATATAAATCCTTGTGCGTGTTCCCAAAGCTCCGATCAGTTTTAAAGTGGAATGCTTTTATAAATAAAACACACCATTATAAATATTCAGCTTGATGAGTTTTGGCAAATGTATACCCCTGTGTAAGCCACCACCACATATTAGCATCAAAGAATATTGATACAATTACAAACTTTATCCTAAAACACTGCCTTACCAGTATTTGGGGTGGCAAACATTTTGTCCATTCATTCATTCTTTCATTCATTCATTCATTCATTGCCGTGGGGGATATGGTTGGTCACTAGAAGTAGTGCTGCACGCTGCATCTTTGGAGTCACACTAGAGTTCAAACCCTGTCATCACCACGTGCCAGCTGAGTGATCTTGCATCAATCACGTCACCTCTCTGAATTCAGTTTCCCCGTTTGTTAAATGGAAATAATAACAGTATTTACCTTAGTGAGTCATTGTGAGAATCGCCAGCATGTTAAGGATTGTAAGAAAAATAAGGCAAGGCAAGGAGAAAGGTAGTGGGGGTGGGAGGGGAGTGATGGTGTGACTTGAGACAGTAGTCAGGGAGGACCTCTCCAAAGAAGGCATAGGGAAGCAGAGACCTGCTGAATTGAGGGAGTAAGTCACGTGACACTCTGAGGGAAGGGTGTTCAAAGCAGAAGGAATAGAAGTAGCAAAGGTCCTGAGGTGCCACTGCACTTGGTTTATTTAAGGAATGTAAGGAGGCCAATGTAGCTGAAACACAGTAGGTGCCTGGGAGAGTGACAGAGATGATTTTGGAGAGGTGGTAGGGCCAGATTGGGAGGCCATAAATGTCTTGGTGTTGACAGTATGTTTTAATTGACATGAGACGGGAACCCTTGGAGGGTTTTGAGCACAGGAGCAAACCACACTGGCTTGTGTTTTAATGGGATCCCTGCTGGATGGAGAATGGAGTGGAGGGGCCAGAGGAAGCAGTGAACCCAGTGAGCAGGCTGAGGCAGTCATCCAAGGGCAAGATGATGGTGGCAGAGCTGGGGTGGTGACAACTGACAGATGTAGGAGCTCAGAGAGAGAGAAAAGATCAGAATGTCTGAGTCTTCACGAGTATGTGCAAGGAGAGTCATTGCGGCACTGGTTTTATTAGGAAAGGACTGGAAATAACCTAAATAATCCATCACTTGGGGATTCGGAAAATGATGATAATACGAAGCACTTGTCAAAAACACAAGAATGTATAAAAACTACTTTTGTATTTCTAAATACTAGCAATGCACAATCTGAAAATAAAGTTAAGAAAACAATTTCATTTACAATTTCATCAAAAAGAACAAAATACTTGAGAACAAATTGAACAACACTGAAATGAAGAACAAACTGACAGTAACCAGAGGGGAGGTGGGAGGGAATAAGGGCGGAAAGGGAGAAGGATTTTCAGGAACATGGATAACGGACACATGGACAACACCAAAGGGGGTAGGATCAAGGGTGGGAAGTGGGGATGGCTGGGGTGGGGGGATGTGGGGGGGGGAATGGAGACAACTGTACTTGAACAATAATGAAAATAAATAAAAAAATAGAACAAGAGAAATGCAAGATACTCTGAAAACTAAAAAAAGAAACATTCTTGAAAGAAAGTTAAGAAGACCAAAATAACGTTATCTCACGGGATGGAAAAGATATCTCATGGAAAAGATATCCATCCCTTCAAGGATTGGAAGACTTAATATTGTTAAGATAATGATACTCTTCAAATTGATGGACATAATTCCTTTCAAAACCCCAGAAATATATGTATACATAATGAACACACATATCCTAAAATTCGTATGGAAATGCAAGGAACCCAGAACTGCCAAAAGAATCTTGAAAAAATAAAATAAAGTTAAAGGACTCACACTTCCTAATTTCAAAACTTTCTTCAAAGCTACAGTAATCAAGACAGCGTGGTACTGGTCTAAGGAGAGACATATGGATCAATGGAACAGAGTTGAGTTCAAGAATAAACCCTCACATTCATGGCCAGATGAATTTCACAATAAAGCTGCCAAAGCAATTCAATGAGGGAAAGAATGGTCCTTTCAATGAATGGTGCCGGAACAACTGGGTATTCCCATGCGAAATAATGACATTGGATCCCGACCTCCCAGTCTTCACAAAAATTAACTCAAAGTGGATTGTAGACCTAACTGTGTGAGTTAAAACTATAAAGCTCTCAGAATGAAATCTTCACGACATTGAGTTAGACAAAACTTTCTTAAATGTGACACAGATGACAAAAGAAAATTAGGTACACTGGACTTGATCAGAACTAAAAACTTGTGATGTGACTGGTACGACAAGAAAATGAAAAGATGACCCACAGAATGAGAGAAAATCATAGATCTGTGAAGGAACTGGTATCCAGGATGTATAAGTAACACAACTCAATAATAAAAAGTTAATTAAAAATTAGGCAAAAGATCTGAATAGACTTTATCCAAAGAAGCTATACAAACAGCTAATAAGCACATGATAAGATGCTTAATATATTAGTCTTTAGGGAAATACAAATTAAAACCACAATGAGATGCTACCTCACATCTTTTAGAATGGCTATAACAAAAAAGACAGATAATGATCAGCTACGCCCTGGTGTAGGTCAGTGGATTGAGCGCAGACTGCAAACCAAAGGGTCGCCAGTTCAATTCCCAATGAGGACACATGCCCGGGTTGCAGGCCAGATGTCCAGTGGGGGGCACACGAGAGGCAACCACACATTGATATTTCTCTCCCTATCTTTTTCCTTCCCTTCCCCTCTCTTTAAAAATAGATAATTAAAATCTTTAAAAAAAAGACAGATAATAATTAGTGTTGATGGGAACATGAAGAAATAAGAACCCTCATCCACAGCTGGTGGGAATATAAAAGAGTGCAGTCTATTGGAAAAGTTTGGCAGTCAAACATAGTTACCATATGACCCAGCAATCCCACTCTTGATACCCCCCAAAGTTGAATATATATGTCCACACAAAAATTTGTATGTGTCCCTGACCGGTGGGGTTCACTGGGTTGGGTGTCGCTGGGTGGACCGAAGGGTCGCCCGTTCGATTCCTGTTCCGGCATGTGCTGGGGTACCTGGCGGGGTACCTTGGTGGAGGCCTCTGAGAGGCAACCAGTCCATGTTTGTCTCACACATCGATGCTTCTCTCCTTCTCTTTCTCCCTCCCTTCCCCTCTCTCTGAAAATAAATAAATAAATACGTCTTTAAAAAAAATTTATGGGTAAAAATTTCACGGCAGCATTGTTCATTAATAACCAAAAAGTGGAAACAACTCTGATGTTCATCAGTGAATAAGTAAAATATGGTCCATGCATCCAATGGGACATTATTTGACAATGAAGAGTGACAAAGTACTGATCAGAGCTACAACATGGACGAACATTAGAAATGTTATTTAAATGAAGGAAATCAGTCATGAAAGACTGCATATTGTGTGATTCCATGTACGAAGTGTCCATACTAGCCAAGTCTACAGGAGCAGAAAGTAGATCAGTGGTTCCTAGGGCTGGAGGTTGGGAAGAAATAAGAAATGGCTGATGATGGGTGTGAATTGTGGCTGGGGGCGGTGGTAGTAAAAATGCCCTAAAATTGATTGTGGGAGTGTTGCACAACTCTGTGCATATACTAAGAATCACTTAACTATATATTTTAAATGATGAATGTATGCTTGTATAAATTATAATTCAACAAAAATGGTCTTTAAAAAGAATGAAGAAACTCCCTATGCACTAATAGGAACCACGTTGGGAAGTGGATGCGGGGCAGGGTGCACACTAGCTCCTAGTGTGTTTTATCATTTGCGTAGAACAAGAGCACAAACGTGTGTGGGAATTTACCAGCGCGTGCCTGGGCGGAGTCAGGAAGGGCGCACAGAGTGGTCTCCATGGAAGCAGCCCCGTGGAGGGGAACTGTGCAGACAGAGGAGGGAGGGAGACTTGCTGGTTCTAGCATACCATTTGTACTCTTGAACTTCGAGCCACCTGGACATGCACTATCCAAACATAAAGACAGTTTTAAAAAATCAGAGACTTCATGGACAAGATAGAATTGAGGCTGGGGTGGATTTTTAGAGAATGAAGAGTCAAGGTTCTGAGTGTGCACTTGACCATGGGTCAGGGGTGGAGGAGCAATGGAAGCAAAGGTACTGAGGCTGAGCTGTCTCTTACTAATTGTGACTTTTGTTTTCTCATTTGCAAAGTGAAAATACCTCACCAGGTCACTGCACTATTGCACAAAAAGCTCTTATTATTGTGCCCTCACATCAACTCATTTAATCTCTTTGAGACAGGGATGAGTATAAATGGATGGCTCAGAGAGGTAAGGCATTTGCCCAAGGTCACACAGCCAGCAAGCAGTAGAGCTGAGGTTCAAACCCAGGTCTCTGATTCTATAGTTGTCTCCAAAGGCGGTGCTTGCAACAGCTACACAAATTTTATGTGTGTTCTGAAAATCGAGAGAGAGAGAGATGCTCACTAAAGGACACGACACAGGGCTCGGTCCTGGAGGGAGGGCAGCAGCTAAGAAACATGCAGACTTCACTTCACGGTGGATTGGAGGCTGGCGTCTTCAAAAATACAGGGGTGGGCTTACAGTTGTGATACCAATAAATAACACAATACTTAACAAATAATAACACGAGAATAAACTCTGTGTTTCATGTATTTACGACAGTAAACATACTTCTGCTCACCCCTGTATGTTTTCCTATTTCCGGAGGCATTTGCATTTCATATTTCAAATTCTTTGGGACCACTGTTGATTGTTCTATATTCAAAACAGAACGGGAGATGAGGAAGAGAGCCACAATCACTATTTCAGGGCTCAGACATTTCCCCTTTTATTTGCAAAGCAGCCAGTGTTTATTTCACAGCTTTGCACTTCCAGGCAGGAGGTCACTGCTGCCCTCATTTTCCCAAGGAGGCAAATGAAAATCTGAGAAGAGTAGCCCTTGAGAAACTCCCAGCAGCCCCCAGCAGGTCCTTGACCCAGCTTCTTAAAAAGCTCCTCCATCTTCCACCTTCTCCAGCTCTCCTCTCTGCCTTATTTTTCTCCAGAGAACTTGTCACCCCCAGGTACTATAGGGCATGTTTACATGTTAATCTGTTTATTGTCTCTCTCTCCTACATGTTTCAAGTTCCATGCAGGTACTATTCACATGGCCATTTTACAGATGAAGAAGAACCTGAAGCTCAAGGTTTATGAACAGCCAGTGAATAATAGCTCTGAGAGCCAAACCCTTCATTTCTTAATCTAATTCTATGAATGTTTATTAAGGGCTTACTAAGTGCATCTCTGCTAGGGGCTGGGAATGCACCACCAAGAATGAACAAGATAGTCTTGGGCTTCAAGCAACATCCAATCCAATTAGGGAGACAAAAACTTAAACCAATAACTTAAATTCAGAGTGGAAAATGCTGTGGGATTGTAGGACGATGTAAGACGGACATGGTTCCGCCTGGAGTGCATCAAGGAGGACTTCTTGAAGGAGGTGATCAGTTGAAGTTTAAAGGATGCTAGTAGAAGATCATGGCAAAGGGCATTCCAAACAGAACAGACAGCTTGACAAAGTCTTGAGGGAGTAACAGCTTGGCCTGTTTAATGAACCACAAACACTTCTGTATTTTAGTGCCTGAAGCTGGGGACACAGACAGAGGAAGATGAGGCTGGAGATGGCAGTGGCTTGATAAGGAACTGGGTTTTGCTTGTGTAGGCGACTGGAGAGATTTGCCTATGGGTTTCTCCCAAGCATATCTACCCAGGTACCATCCTAAAGGTGGTTAACCTACTGTTCAGGGGTGTGGTGAGACTAGGCAGAGATGGGCATGCTGGGGCGCCAGTGAACTTGTTTTTCTGCTCCCAGCTGCATGGCCCCCTCCAGCTGACGGGTACCCCCAGGTGGTGGGGCACGGTTCAGTTTCACAAGTCCCCTCCTTCCCCCCAGTGTCCCCAGAGGCCAAGAAAAGAGGAAGAGCTTAGAGGACTTCCTCTTGGGTCCGGGTGCCCCAAAGCCCAGGCAGGTGGGGGGAGGGGGTAAGAGAGGGTGGGTCAGAGTGGGACCTGCCTACGGTCTGGCATTCCCCCAAATAAAAAGGCCTGGGCCCCAGGCCCGCCCCCATTCCGCGGTGGCCAGGCTCCAGCAGGGGGCACCCAGGCCTTGGCTCTACAAGAACGGCTTCACGTCCCAGCAATTCTAAGTTACTGTCGGTTCCTGAGCAAGACCTCTTCTCCTAGCCTTGCCTCCTGGGTGGGAAGGCACATCCTTACTCGGCAATTTAAAACTGAGGCGATGTGCGTGAATTGACATGAAGAGATCCCCAAGACTATGTGCATAACGATATAGAGAGTATATTCTTCATTTTTTAAAAATAATGTGACTTTGTAGTTATCCACATCTGTATGTCCACGCATAGAGAAAGATCTGGAAGCTACACAGCCAACAGGAACAGAGGTGGCCCCTGAAGGACGAAGGAACATTGGGATAAGGGAGAAAGACGCGGTGACTTTTTCTCTATTTGTTTAAGAAAAATTCAAACTGGACTATATTCATTTTTGTTTGTGTAATTAAATAATAATAAAGAAGATTGTTATAGTCGGCTATCATGGGTCCTTTTCCCCAAATATTTTATTACGAAAATTTCCAAACATACAGCACAGTTGAAAGACTTTTACAATGAAACCCCATGCTCACCACGTACGCTCCACCATTAACATATTTATTCCTTGCTTTGTCACTGTCCTTCAATCCCTCCATCAATTCACCTTTTAAACACGCATTTCAAAGTGAATTACTTCAGCACACATATTATTCATCAGAGTTCAATGTTGTTTGCAGCATTTTAAGTCTGCAAAATTGACATACAACGAAGTGCCCAAGATGAAGCGTTCATTTGCTGAATTTTCACAAATGCACACACATCTGTGTAACTTCAGCCCCGGTAAGATAGACATTTCCATCATTGCAGAAGGTTCCCTCTTGTCCTACAGTGCATTTTAATTGCCAACGTTCTATGGGTCAGCATTCAATAGAGGGCCAGGTAGACAGTAAGTGCTCCATAAATGTTGGCTGAAGGAATAAATAAGTCTAGGAATGGATGTGCACATGGACTGCTTCCCTGAGGGCAGGACCATGAGTTTCTCTCTTGCATTTCCCTACAGAATTGATACACAATAAATGCTTACTAACAATTTATTGATTGTATTAATTATACATTGCTGTGTGACAAATTACCCAAAATTTAGCAGCTTAAAACAACATAAACATAACAACATAAAGTTGTTATCTCACACAGTTTCTGTGGGTCAGGAATCTGGAAGCAGCTTAGTTCAGTGGTTTGGGCCTGGAGTCTCTCATGAGGCTGCAGTCAAGGTCAGCCTGGTCTGCAGTCATCCGAAGGACAGACTGGGGTGGGAGGACCCCTTTCCAAGGTGACTCACTCACATGATCGCTGGCCAGAGGCCTCTGGTTCTCACCACGTGAACCTTTCCCAAGGGCTGCCGACTGTGCTTGTGACATAGTGGCAGGCTGACCCCAGAGTGTGTGATCCAGGACAGCCAGCCGAAGCGTCCCATGGATCACACAGGACATCCGCACTCAGGGTGGGAAGGTCTACGCAAAAGCACGAATACCAGAGGGCGAGACTCATTGGGGACTTTGTAGAGAAGGGAGTTTTATGAACGTGTCTTCAACTTTCCTGAGCACTTGCTTTGCGCTGGGTGCTGTGTTGTGTTGCACAGAGTGTAGGGACGAGTCGGAACCAGCTGTCCCCATTCCTGTCACAAGATGTGCGCATGTGTGTACGTTAGGGTGGGGGTGGGGAGGTCAGACAGGCATGAAAACAGACGGTGTTCCAGGGTACAGAACATAGCAAATGGCATTTTAAAAAAATTGCTTTTCCGTGATTTATATTCATGGCATGGCATTTAAGACGCATGGTGGAAAGTTTCCTTTGGCCCGGTTATACTGTACACTCCTCCAGCTCAGAGGCAACAACCGTCGCTCGTTTTGTACACCCTTCCAGAGCTACTCCATGCTTGTACACACAGA